>PVLA01001333.1:0-78751 GCA_004027455.1 Hydrochoerus hydrochaeris
CCAACTTTGGGAAACTGGTGCAGAAGACTGAAGGAAAAGAGAGATGGAAGAGATAAAAGGAAGAACAGGACAGGCCTTTGATCAACTGGATGTCTGAGGTTGCATCTTATTTAAGTGTCTTATCATTTTCTTTCTCCTTTTTAGATTAATTCCAGGATCATGCTTGTAAATTGCATATGGTGGGTAGCTTTATTACTCATAATTAGGACCTTCATAAAGACGACTTCTCTGAGTCACATTCCAGAGGTAGCTGGTTTTGGGGTTTTAAATCTGTTGGAAGATCCTGCCTCTTCAGTATGTTGGAGATGAGAAGTTGCTGACCTAGTCTTTGACCTAGTCGCTAATTCTTTGGCATTGTGCCACAGTATTTTCTATGACTGTAATTGTTGATGCATTATGTCAATTTGAGAATTTTAGAAATCTAACTAGTGTCTCAGCAGGATGTCATGATCCTTACTATGTTAACATCCTCAGCCCGTGCAAGAGAAGGGCACAGAGATTGTGTGAGTACCACACCTACCCTGAGGGGGTGGTAGCCTGAGTATATTATAAAGGAGGAAAAGAGGTGTGCTTCTCTCCCCCCTCCATTTTGTTCTTGCTTTCTTTGCTGTCATCTGCCACCATGAACTGTTATCTCGGTGTCATATCCTCCTGCAGAGTAACCAGGACAGTGACTCTTAGTCAAACTCAGTCATGGAATAGCACACCTGTTTAGAACAGTAGCATCAAATGCAGCCTAGAACAGGACAAACTGAGTTAATTGTTAATTTACCACTTTTAACCATATGGACTAGATTTGCAGTTATATAACAAGTTCTAAAACAAACCAGAAAATTATATGTAGTGTACAAATCCTTCATATGTCAATTTTTCCCTCAGGGGTTAAAATTTAAAATGGGATAAGAAAACAGAGAAGAGGAAGAACAGAAAGACAATAGAATTAAGTTTGGAGGACAGATGAAGATCACACTAACTTTGGGAAATGGATGCAGAAGCCTGGTGAGAAAGAGAGATGGAGGAGATAAAAAGAACAGAACAAAACTGCAACCACAAAGAGGCTAGAGACCATGCTCACACTCATATAGAAAAAAATCAAACAATGAAGAAGAAAATAAAGTGGAAAAAAAAGCAAAAACAGAAACAATCCCACTACCATAGCAACAAAAAACCAAGAGAGAAGGGAAATAGGCCCTCTTGCAGTGTTGTTTCTGGTTTCACTGGTAGACAACTGTGAAGACAGAGTCCCAATCCCCATTGGTCTATCCCAGCAAGCCAGATATGTCTTTTTGACATGGTAGTGGATAGTCTCAGCGATCCTGCACTTTCTGACTGAGACTAGGCTGACTGGGCTCACTGTCCTCCAAGCAAGTTCTGCTGGTTTGAGCAGAGCTGGGAGCCACTAGATGGAGCCAGCAGCTGTTCTGAGTTCTGATCTCAGCCAGCCAGTCTCTGACATGGCTCCAGGTCAATTGGTCTCTACTTAGGGAGGACGGAGCACTCCACAGTCGCTGCCAGCCATTGCAGACCTTCATATCCACTGCTGTGTCTCTCCATGGAGGCCTCTGGGGTCACCAGCCATCACCATGTGCCCAGAGGTTTGAACAGCTCACCTTGTGCAGTAATTCCCATCTCAGGTAGAAGGTGCTGCCAGCTATCTCCTTCTTCTTCATTGAAGTTTATCTCTTGTCTGTCTCCATGGACTATAATTCACAGTTCAGATTCTTCCTGGGCCTGGGGATCCCATTTCCCTTCTTCTTGTTCTTCTCATTTGCTATATTCTAGCACCTAGAAAGCAACTCTCAGAGAGGCTCTTTCTCTGCTGCTTACTGCTTTTCCATCTTGGTCTTCCTCTCCATGAACGTTTCTTTGTTTTTAACTATTATCTGCCTCCTTGTCCAAATTAGCTGATATGTTTGGATGCAGTCAATGTGTTTCCAGACATAAAATTCTCACACATTATACCAATGTCTAGAGATACAACTATCCCTCAATCATATATACCACAATTTTAAAAGAATTTTCACCCAATTTGCAAATCCCTTTACAAAATGAACTATATGGCTATCAATAGTAAGACTGGAATTTAGTGGGACAGGGAATGAAAATAAAGAGAAAAAGGAAGAATTGCAGATTGGGAAAGGTAATTAGAAATTCAACCAAATGGTGAAAAGACTACTGTGATATAGGAGCCATGTAGTTTCTTCTTCCAAATCCACTGACACTGGTTTGGCAGAGGGTCTTCAATATCAAGATAATTTTTGACTACAGTTAGAATAGTATTGTTACAAACAAAGAAATGATGTCCCAAGTTTGAGTGTTTTCTTATTTATTGCCTTCTTATTGGATTGAACTTTGTGTTAATAATAAATCCTGCATTTTGTGTTTCATAGTCATATTTTGACTTGAAAGTCTATTTTTTCCCTGATACTATCATGCTGACCATGTTTTCTTTTGGCTACAACTTGCATAGATTATCATTTTTCATACTTTCCAGTTGTACAGTTTTTGTCTTTGGATTCTGGGTGGGTCACTGGCAGACAGTGGATCAGAGTTTTCCATACATTCTCCTAATCTGTATGTCAGATGCAGAGGCAAAGGTGACCTCTGTTCTTAAGGGTAGACTTAGAGTTACAGCCCCAGAAATGACTGGTAAGGAACAGCTTAAGCTGTCATGTTGCAGTATATTTTTCATGCATCTTGCACAACTTTGTTCCTCATTGCTTGTATTGCTGTCTTGTTAGCTTTTTGTTGATGCTGTTGTTAAATATTTGAATTCCTTTCTTATCCTTGAATATATTCCATGTATACTTTCTTTTTGGGTATATTTGGTATTATATTTAAAATCCTACAGTTATATCTCCCTATATTAGTTTGCACTGGGTAAACTTATTCTACAAAATACTGCTCCCATACAGGTCCAGCTGCATCCCGTTCATTTCCAGAGACCACAAAAATTTTTTAAATTTTTATTTAAAGAGAAACAAAAGCATGTAGAGAGTAGAGATAATACAGTATTTCCAAAAAAAGATAAACAATAAGAAATCACTAGTTGATAAATTACATATTGTCCTCTTAGAAATAGTTGTTCAAGTTACAAAATTAAAGCATACAAAGTAAATATGCAAACAGTGAGAGTGTAAACAGCTATGCATGCATGGGTCTTTAAATGTATTTCTATCCTTTCTGTATTAGAGGAAAAAACAAAACATAGCAAGACAGAACAAAACACATTCCAATAAAAACATGAAACCAAAAAGTTATATAAAACCACAGTACAAGGTGATCTACAATGATTCCTTTGTTGTTTCTTACTATATTCAATAGAATTGTCTATATCATCAGGTATAATTGAATATAGCAGTATAATTGAATATAGAAGTTCATAACAATATTAGTAAAAGTAAAACATTGTAGACAGTATAAAACTTCAAAGGCAGGTAATAATCAAACCAGAGTGGATATTCTAGTGAATCTTGGCATCTTAAGTGAAGTTGCCTATACTCTCAGACTTGATACTATCAATCATAACAGCTTTGAATAAAATCTATCAATACAAAACAACAATCAAACAAACCAGATTCAATTATGATCTGTCATGGTAAAACTGTAGGTTTTACAGAGCTTTAGATTAAGTTATTAGGAAATTAAGGATGATTACCGCACTATATCCTGTTATTTTCGGGATTACGGTCTGTGCCCCCAAATCTAGTATAAGTAGAATGACTGGAACAGAATATAATACATCTAAGCAGAATAATGTGAGTAATGTGGGTTTTAAATCCTGGTGCACTATTAACAATATAGTGTATCAAGGCCATCTATGTTAGAGATTCTAGCCATCCTTCTCTGCCTCATTTCTGCTATGCTATTTTTCTGCCTTTGTTTGTCTAGTTTTCTCCTTCATTTTACTGCCTGCCCCACTCATTGAGGCCTTTCTGCCACTGTTCCTAAAATCCTGGTATTTTTTTTTTCTCTCTCTAGAGTGTCCTTCAGTATTCTCTGTAGGGTTGGATTGGTGGTCACAAACTCGCCCAGTTCCTCTTTGTCATGGAAGCATCTTGTTTCTCCATTAATTTCTAGTGAGAGTTTTGCAGGGTACATCAATTTGAGCTGGAGGCCACCTTCCTTCAGGACTTGGAAGACTTCGCTGCAAGCTCTTCTTGATCTGATGGTTTGTGTTGAGAAGTCAGCCATGATTCTGATGGGCTTACCATTATAGGTAATCTGTTTCTTTTCTCTGATGGCTTTTAATATTCTGTTTTTATATTGAATTTCTGGTATCTTGATTATTATATGTCTGAGTGTAGATCTGTTTTGGTTGTAGGTGGCTGGAGTTCTGTATGCCTCACATAACTGAATGTCATTTTCTTTTCCCATGCTTGGGAAGTTTTCCTTAATTATTTCCATGAATAGCCTTTGTAATTCGCCTGTATGTATTCCTGCTTCTTCGTTCACATTTCTTATTCTTAAATTGTAGAGTTTCTTGTCATCTTCTAGCCTTTGTATTGTTGCTGCCTGCTTCCTTGTTATTTTTAAGAGATCTTTCCTTTCATGATCACACACTGCCAACTCGTCTTCAAGTTTTGATAGTCTATCCTTAGTTTCTTTTAAGGAGTTTTGCCAGCTTTCAATGGAGTTTTTAATTTCCTGGTAGTCTCTTTGAATCTGCTTCATGTATTCTATATTTTCTTTATTGAATGTTTCTCTCCTTTTTTTGTGTGTTCCTCCCTTCTTCCATCTGTATCTTCCTGAGAGATGCTTCCTGAGAGCATTTCTTTTATTACTCTACTCATATCCTGCTTTACCTGATTTAATATTTCAGTTTTGAGCTTTTCTACAAGGCCCTGAAGATATCTTTTAATGTCCATTGAAGCCATGTCTGATGTTGTGTGTTTGCCACCCTCAGTCTCCCTTGTTTTTATATCTCCTGGATCAGTGCTCTCAGGGTTCTGGGCTAGGGGCCTCCTCCTGCCTCTCTCTCCTGTCATGGTCCTGGCTTCCTTCACAGAGGTATGCAGTGCAGGTCCCAGCCCCCTTCCCTGTTGGCCACGGTCCCTCTGAAGCACACTGGTGAGGGACCTTCGCCCTCTCCTGCCTGCCCTTCCCCACCAGGACAGCCAAACTTCAGGGGCCTTCACTCAGTTAGTATGTGCTAGGTGCAGGGAATTGATTTGGGATGGCTCATTGGGTCCGGACCAGGGGCATGACCCAGTCCAAGCAAATCCCATGAATCTGCTCTGGGGAGGGAGCAACCAACTGAGGTCACTGTCACTCCCAGTTCAGGCTCCTCCTGCCCAGTTCCAACATGTCACCCATTTGGTCGCACCCTTCCCTTGGGGGGGGGGTCTCCTCAGCACTGACCATGGATTAATGAAAGTCTCTTTACCGGCTCTGCTCTCCATTGGGCTCACCAACCCCCAACTTCAGTGCTGCTGTGGCTCCTGTGAGTGGCAGCAGGAATGAGTTTGGGCGGCTCTTCCTGCTGGCATGGATTCAAGCTGGTGCAAATTCAGGCTGGTGCAAACTTGGTGAGTAGCAGCGAAAATGCTGTATGCCGTAATTTTGAGCTGTTCCAGTTGCAGTCCCAACATGTTTGACGAGCTTTTTTACGTTTTAATTTCTTCCTGTGTCAAGAGGATCCATCTCCCTCTGTCTGGGTCTCTTCAGGATGTTTTATTCTGGCAATGAGTTGTTTCTCCTGGGAGGTTTTGTATTCTGTTGCTCACTGATCGGCCATCTTGACTTCTTTCCCCAGATCACAAAATTTCATCTTTAAGCAAACTGTGCCTGAAATAGCAACTCACATTTTATGCCTTTTAAATACATGAGTGTCTTATATCAGGCAGAAAACAAAAACAATCCTGGCTGTTCTAACTACCGAAGTGCTTACTTTTATGAGAATTCTTTGTCATCACACAGCTATGAGTTCCTGCCTAATGCCCTTTTCTTTCAACATTAAGGTATCTCTTTATGTAAGTGATATCTAGTGGTAGAAAAAAATTCACCTACATATGTATGTGGGAATGTCTTAATTTTCCCTCACTTTAATTTTTAAACAATTTTTTTATTAACTTTATTTGTACAATTTATATATACATCTTAAAACATTCAAAATAGGAAATATCTGCTTATACATGCTATGTCTTGGTACCACTTCATTTCCCATTCCTCTCTGTTCCCTTCCCCTCTTCTTTTTCTCCTTACTTACAAAGATTTGTTTTGATTTTATCTTGATTTTCTCACTTTAATTCTTTTCCCTTCCTTCATCCCTCCCATTCCCCTATCCTTTTTAACAACTGCTTCATATTTCACAATATCTGTTACACATTTTGGCTCACATTTACACTTCTAGTTTCTCACTTCAGAGAGAAAATGTAATATTTACAGGTGAGTCCATTTGGCTTCACTTAAGAGTATAGCCTCAGTAGCCATCCATATAGCTCTAAGTGCTCAGGTTTACCTTCTTTATGGCTGACTCTATTTCATTGTATTAGAAAACACATCTTTTATATCCATTCATTGGTCAATGGGCATGTGGGTTGTTTCCAAGATGTAGTTATTAAAAACTGTGCAACTATTAACATGGCTGTGCATATATTGTGGAAGAAGTTGTGACTCCATTCTATATTTGGCTTCCATTTTAGCTTGTAGTTAAACTTCAGGTGATATCACTCCTGAAAAGTCCCTCTAGTTAGCCAAAAATTTCATAAAACATAACCAGGCAGTTAGATAAGGAAAAAACAGCTTTAGTACACATTGGTTAGGATAACAATTGCCCACATCCTGTGTGATAAATGGGTCAAATGTAGAGGAAAGTGGTTGTAGAAGAGTTCCCAGACATTCCAACAGAGATGTGGTGCAATGTGGTCATTATGGTAATGGACTTGTGACCACATGAGACAGTATAAAAGTTCAGGCAAACAGAGACTCATTGTCCATAATTCAACCCCTTTTAGTTGTTCTTTCATCCTCCACCTTCAACAATCTAGTTTGTTTCTGGACTCCTTGGTCTCCCATGAGCATTTCTCACTATTTAGCAATGACATTTTCTGGAGGCCCCAGTAGATATCTCATGTCAAAGGCACTTGGTGGAGGGGTCTCTGTGCCTCTTTGGCTAATAGTCTACCTTCAGGCAACAGGGTCCTGGCTGATTTCATCTGAATGACTGTGAAGTAGGATACCATGGCTATAACACAAACAACAAAGCCCTGACTCCAGATCAAGCATTTGGAAAATTTGGTTTTGTTTTCCTTTGAGACTTATCCGGGGACTTGTTTTTTTGAATTAGCATTTGTTTGGATCTGTGGGAGCCTAGATAATTGCCATGGTGTATTAAGTCTCAGTATATTTGAGCATTTGGTCAGAACTTGGCCTCTGAATTCATTCCAGATTTCTGGTCAGGAGCAGTGATTGTTTCCCGGGATTATTTGTCTTTTTGTGTTTGTGTGTTATCTTCCTGAATAATTCCATGCTTGAGTTTCTAAGTCACTGTTGAGTCCACCTTCTTGCTTTTAGAGATGGTGTCTGCCCTAGTCCTGTTGTTCCTATGGCTTGCTGTTCTGCACCTAGAAACTCAGAAGGATTCAACTTTCCTGCAACAAAGCATTGTGGAAATCACTAAATTTTTGAACTTTGCTAATAATGGACTTTTGTTTGTATTTCTGGTTTAATGGGCAAGGGAAGACTTGCCAAGATAAATATGCTTTGTGGTTTTGTTTGAAGTCTGGTGGCAATGGGCTCTGCCAGCAGCAAGCCAACTGTCCTGGACTGCATGCTTAATATTGCTAAGTTTAAGAGTGATTATTGCATCAAATGAAAAGGGAAAGCTCCATACCATGTGTGAATTAGAGTGACCCACTTACAATGTTGGATGGCTGATGGAGGGGTCACTCAACCATCAAAAAGTTAGCTGCATGTGCAATGTTGTCACCAGAACCAAGGGCATCCAGACCAGTTTCTGTATATTGATTCCTGGCTGCATGTGTTTCATTTGTCACCTCTATGGCTTAAAATGTGTGCTTGGGGATTTCCTGAGTGGGCATTAGTGATTCATGGGCAACCTTCTGATGTAAAATCCCCTATATTACCTCCAGCTTCTGAGAAAGATGAGCCATAGTCCCCTCAGTGCTACCTCCACCCTATCAGGCATCTCTTGATTATTCCCACCAGCAAGCTGAAGGGGCTGAAGCAGCTGAAGGGGCTGAAGGCAGACTCATCTCCCAGGGGGAGAGGCCTTCCACACCAGATGCCAATACTATTACATGGAAAAACTCATTCCATGTTACCATGGAACAGCCCATGATAGGGGGTCTTTCCTTGACCAGGGAGGTGTCTTCTTCAGCTCCTGTGCCTGTTTTGCCTCACTGGCAGTGTCTAGGCAGAGAGCTATGGTCCACTCCGTTTTTGTGTAGGTTCCATTTAGCATTTACAACTATATACAACTATATAGTTGAAACCCCTCCACCCTTTTCAATGCCCTGTAACCTTCCCACTAAGGCCACTCATTTGGAATCTAAAACAGGGGCCTATGGGTGGTCACTGAGTTCAGCCAATAAAATTCCAAAATTTATCAATTTGGCTGCTTTGATTCCTATATTGTTTATGAACCCACCTCACTACCTATTCTTTCTGTGAGCCATGACAGATTCAGCTTGGATGACTAGTCATTCTTTTGTGCTAATGCTTTATTGTCTTTTCTCCATCTTGGGCCAAGACTTTTTTCACAAATTGGGAACTTGGATTTCCTTTACCCCCTCAGAAACTATTGTAACTATTGGGAGAGTGCCCACACTGGAAGAGTGCCCACACCAGAGGCTCATGTTTTAAATGTCACTTTTCCTATGCAAGAGAAATATCATCTCTTGGACCCAGGAACCAGCAACCAGACACCCTGTCCTCCTGTCATGGATACAGCCATTTTCCCTTGATTTGGGTGGAGGACAACCTCCCAGGTTTGACAGCTCATGTGGTCCCCCCCGTAGGTGATAGTGGAGGTGATAGGACACACAAAGTGAGGTGGTCTAAAACAGTACCAATGACTATGGAGGTTAAAAAGGGAATTAGAACTGATGTACGGAGAATGCTGGAGGCAGGAATACTAAAAGAATCTCAGTCCCCATGGACATCGTTTCTGCCAGTTTGAAAGTCTTGGAACAAGAGCATAGATCAGTCCAAGATTTACAAGCTGTGAATTGGTTATCACCATCCACCATATGGTTCCAAAATCTCATGCCTTACTCAGTTTATGACTCCCTGCATCAAATTTGGTAAAAGATTCTTTCTTTTGAATTCCTTTGTCTATGGAATCCCAAGGAATATTTTCATTTGAGTGGGTATTATGCCAATTAACTTGGACAAGTCTTCCCCAGAGATCTAAGAACTCTGCAACAACATTCAGAAAAGCTTTGTCCAAGGCCTTAGCTTCTTTTAGCCAAGAAAATCCTGAAATTTCTCTGTTAAAATATGTTTGTGATTTGTTTCTAGCTGCTGAAACATAAGATACACAGAAAGAGGAAGCAAAGATGTTTCTAGGACAGCTCCAGGTTAAGGGGTAGTGAGTGTTTTTAAAAAAATGCTCCAATTTGTGTACAACTATAAAATTTTGGGGATTCATGTTTAATGATGGAACAAGTTCTGTGTCAACCTCATACACTCAGGTCATTCAGAGCCTGAGGGAGCCTATAACCAGAAAGTACTTGTGGGGATTTCTGGATACAGTCCAATACTGTCATCTCAGGGTTCCTATTTTTGCAGTTATAACAAAATCTCTGTATGAGGGTTGGAAAGGAGCAAATAGCACCTCCCTGGAATTGATTCCTGAGCACCAAGCATAATTTGAAATCTTAAAGGAGTAATTATTAAGTGCCTCTGCGCTGGCAATGCCAGACATGACCAAACCTTTCCAGTTCTTTGTCTATGAAAGAGAAAGTATTGCTTCAGGTGTCCTGACTCAGGCCTTGGGAACTTGGAGGCTCCTCATGGCATGTTTATCTAAGAGACTGGACCCTGTGGTGGCTGAATGGCCCCCTTGCCTGTGTTCTACTGTAGTGACTGCCATATTAATAACAGAAGCAGACAAATTAACTTTGGAACAAAAGCTAAATGTGTTTATTCCTCACCTCCAGGATCTGGATCTAACTGTTCTCAGATAGCAGCTTGGTAACTGATGGTGTTTGGGGGTTTGGAGAAGCACTTGTCATCACTGAACAGACTGTCTGGACATGGCTTTATCTCTTGGGACACTGGCACAATGAGTCAAATTCATTGCTCTCACCTGGGTCTTGGAGGTAGGAAAAGACAAATGAGTAAACATTTACACTGCCTCTCATTATGCATTTGTACCAGGATGGACTCATTCCTTTTTAGATAGTATTTGAGAAGCCTCCTCTACTCATGCTTGCATTAGAGGGGCTAAAGGAAACTGGAACTTTAGACTTGTGCCAACAAATGTAGGCACTGCATCAGACATTAAAAGATCTCCAGCAGACTGTGTTAAAATGTCACCCTATCTTGGTTCACACCCATTCATTCCTTCAAACCTGGGGATAAAATTTTAGTTAAATCCTGAAAGAGGAGCTGCTCTAACTGAGGTGGGAGTCACTAGGAATTAATTTTGACCATGCCTGCTGTTTAAAGATTACAGGTACACACAGTGCATTCATTATCCCACACTCAAAAAGTGGACACCTGAGGAACCAGTGACACCACCACCTACACTGAAGACCTGGTCACTGCAACACTTCCAGAGAGCAACAAAAGCTGGCTGTGACTAGGCCCACGTGATGACTCCTGCTGTCATTCTGATTCAAGCTCTCCTGCTGCACACCCTTCTGCTGCTACCAGACCAGAGTTGGGGAGCCTTGTAACTTGATTCATAATTTGATTTAAAACTCTTCAACAAAAATGATGGACACCTCCCCTGCCCCCACCCTCCTCAGACGTAGAGGCTGGCTGACAATGGGCTTAACCTATTGTCAGGGCTGCCCCCACCCTCCTTGGACCTAGGACCCAGCAGATGATGTCCTCACTCTTGCTCACCCTCTCCTTGGACCTAGGGGCTGGCTGATGATAGCCTTGCTCTCCTCCCCACTGTCCAGTGATGAGGGGTTGGTGGATGTTGGCATCTCGTCTCCTCCCTGGATCTTTGGGTGCCATTTCTCCTCCCACTATCTTTTACTTCAGTGGATTAACCTTGCTGGACTGATGAGAGACTCAGAAACCTCTTATCCAAACAGAGAATCTCTCTTGCATCAATGTGGTGAGTTTTTCCCTAAAATATAGGACTTCAGTGGGTAAAAAGGAGCAGTAGTGAAGTCCCCTCCAGCTATAGGACTTTGTTAGCCTGGCAAGAGTGTGGGTGAATTCTTCCTCTATACAGTGAACATCAGGTGGGTTGAGGAGAGTGCCAATAAGGCCTTCTCCAACCTGGAGGAAACCAAAAGGGCTTATAAGACATCCAGTGACACAGTAGGGTCCCAGCTGAGGCAAACACTATAGCCAGGTAGATCTGGTGACTGGAACAACCTGGAGACCTAGTAACAGCAGGAACTAAGGGATGACTTAGATCAATACTTCTAGGCTGACTAGGATATAGGACTCACCCAATAGGCCCTACAGGAGAAATTCAGGTGACTGGCCTTCCTTTTCATTGTCGTACCCAGCAACTGGACAAACATCAACCACACAGTAAGCACACACTATCAACAGATGAGGCTAATGAGATTGAAAGACCAAATATTAGCCCAAAAGCTGAAAATGACAAAACAAAAAAGCAAAATGCAATCTTAAACATCTAGTCCATCAGGAACAAGTACAGGGGACACTGAAATGGAGGACATTAAAAGTCATACACCTGAAATTTCTGAAAAGATAGCAAGTGAAATAAAGAAATAAATCCATGAGGCTATAGAGGAAATCAGATTAGAAATAATCTCTCACTTAAAGACAGAAATGGCAACTTTAATAAAGGAGTTGATCAACATAGCTAAAGAAGACAGATAAAAATGTACAGGAGCATGGGAAAATGATGGAAATCTTGAATGAACAATACAGAAAAGAAGCAGAATGAATGAAACAAGTTCAAAGAGATATCCAAGAAATAAAAATTTCTATTGAAAGCTGGCAAAGCCATTTAAATGAAGCTGAGGATAGAATTTCAGACCTTGAAGACAGGATCACAGTAGCAATCATAAAATGATGGAATTTTTAAAATAACAAGGTAATGTGAAATGACAATTCAACAGCTTCAAGATTATGCAGAGAGAAACAATATAAGACTAATGGGCATCAATGAAGATACAGGAGTCAATGCAAATAACATCAGTAAACTATTCACAGAAGTAATAGCAGAAAATTTCCCAAACATGGGGAAAGAATCTGATATGCATATAAGTGAGGCATATAGAATGTCAAACAGTCATAACCAAATAAAGCTACACCAAGACATATAATAATTAAGATTCCAGACATACAGCATAAAAACAGAATACTAAAAGCTGTTAGAGAAAAGACACAACTCAACCATCAAGAAAAGCCCATTAGAATCACAGCAGACTTTTCTGCCCAAACCCTCAAGTTAAGATGAGCTTGGAGTGAAGTATTTCAAGACCTGAAGGAAAACAACTTTCAACTCAGATTGATGTACCCTGAAAAACTTTCTTTGAAATTTAATGGAGAAATAAGATTTTTCCATGACAAAGAACAACTGAAGGAATTCATGTCTACTAAACCAACCCTAGAAATAGTACTGAAGGAAATACTAGGTAGAGATAAAAATGGCTACAATTTCCAGAACAACAACAGAAGGAAACTACCAGACAGGGTGAGCAATTAAATAAGGGGAAAAGCAGAAAACCAACAGCTGGAAAATAACAAGACAAAGTTGAGCCAGTATATATCAGCAATATCTACCAATGTAAATGGCCTCAATTCACCTATTAAAAGAAATAGATTGACAGAATGGATCAAGAAACAGGACCCAACAATATGCTGTACACAAGAAACACATCTGATTCAAAAAGAAACTCATAGATGAAAAGTCAAAGGATGGAAAATAATATTCCATGTGATAGGAACCCAGAAAAAAGCAGAGGTAGCTATTCTATTTGCAGATAATGTGAACTTCAAACTAAAAATGATCAAAAGGGATAAAGAAGGTCACCACATATTAGTCAGGGGAATAATTCAAGAAGAAGAGCTAACAATCAAACATTTATGCACCAAATACAGGAGCACCCAACTATATAAGACAAATAATAATAGATATGAAAAGCCAAATAGACAACAACAAAATTGTAGTAGGGGACCTTAATACCCCATTGTCACAAAGAGATACATCAACTAGACAAAAAGTTGTCAAAGAAATAGCATAACTGATTCAAAACTGTGAGAAAATGGACTTAGTAAATGTTTACAGAGTGTTTTCCACACAACCACATCAGAGTACACATTCTTTTCAGCTGTGCATGGGACATTCTCCAAAATAGAACATATACTAGCCCATAGGACATGCTTAAGTTAATGTAAAGGGATTGAAATTATCCCATGCATATTATCTGACCCTAGTGCCCTGAAATTGGAAATTAATGGCAAAATAAATTTCATAACCTGCATAAATACATGGAAATTAAATAATGATCTCCTGAACAATCAATGGGTTACAGGTGAAATTAAAGAAGAAATGAAGCAATGCCTACAATTCAATGAAAATTCATATACAACATACCAAAACATGTGGGACACAAGGAAAGTGATTCTAAGAGGGAAATATATAGCAATAAATTGTCACATAAAGAAAAAAGAACAAGCACAAATAAACAACCTAATGCTACATCTCATGCTTCTAGAAAAAGAGCCCAAATCTCAGGAAATTATAAAGATCAGAGCAGAAATTAATGCAATTGTGATTAAAAAATACAAAGAATTAATGAATCAAAGAGCTGTTTTTTTTGAGAGGATAAATAAAATTGATAAACCTCTAGCCAACATTACCAAGAAAAAGAAAGAAAAAACTCAAATTCACACAATAAGGACTGAAAAAAGAGAAATTACTACAGATCCCATGGAAATTCAAAAGATCATGAATATGTACCTTGATAATCTTTACTCACATGGGGTGGAAAACACAGAGGAAATACAGATTTCTAGAAATATATGAGCTGCCAAAGTTCAATTCAGAAGATATAACAATTTTGAATAACTCAGTATTAGCTACTGAAATTGCCAATGTGATTAAAAACTTACCAACAAGTAAGCCCAGGTCCTGATGCGTTAATGGCTGAATTCTACAAAAAATTTAGAGAAGCTTTAACTCAAACTCTTCAATGGAATTGAAAGAGAAGCAATCTTCCCTAATTCATTCTTGGAGGCAAGTATTACTCTGATACAAAACCAGGGAAAGACCCAACCAAAAAGGAGAACTATAGACCAGTCTCACTAATGAACATTGATGTAAAGATTCTCAAAAAAAATACTGGCAAGTAAAATGCAACAAATTGTCAAGAAGATTATACATCATGACCAAGTGGGATTTATTCCAGGAATGCAGGGATGGTTTAACATAGACAAATTAATAAATGTAATACACCACATCAACAGAGCCAAAGACAAAAATTATATGATCACCTCTATAGACACAGAAAAAACTTTGATAAAGCCAACACTTGTTCATGAAAAAAACTCTACAGAAACTCGGAATAGATAGTATCTAACTCAATCTGATAAACACCATCTATGACAAACCAACAGCCAACATTATACTAAATGGACAAAAACTGAAAAATTCCACTCTAAAGTCAAGAACAAGACAAGGATATCCACTATTACCACTCCTATTTAATATAGTTCTGGAAACATTAGTGCAAGCACTAAGACAAGAGAGTGAAATAAGAGAAATAAGGATAGGAAAGGAAGAAGTTAAATTATCACTATTTGCAGATGACATAGAAGACCCCCAAAACTCCATTAAAAGGCTACTAAAGTTACTAAGAAAATTCAGAAATGTAGCTGGATACAAAGTCAACACTCAAAAATCAATAGCATTCCTGTATACAAACAACAAACTCACTAGAGAGAAATTATGGAAATAACGCCTTTCACAATAGATCCAAAAAAGTAAAATACTTAGGATTCAACCTAACCAAGAATGTGAAAGACCTATATGCTGAAAATTATATTACCCTAAAAGAGACTGAAAAAGATATTAGAAAATGGAAGGATATCCCTTGCTCTTGATTAGGAAGAACCAACACTGTGAAAATAGCTATACTCCCAAAACTGTTATAGAGATTTAATGGAATCCCAATCAAAATACCATTAACATACCTCACAGAGCTAGAGAAAACATTCCTAAAATTCATTTGGAAACAGAAGAAACCTAAAATAGCAAAGGCAGTTCTGGGCAATAAATGTGAGGCAGGAGACATCTCAATTCCTGACTTGAAATTATACTACAAAGGAACAGTGATAAAATCAGCATGGTATTGACAAAGAAATAGACCTAGGGATCAATGGAACAGATTAGAAGATGCAAACACATCTACAAAGACACTCAGCTACCTTATATTTGATAAAGGGTCTAAACATGTTCACTGGAAAAAGGAAAGCCTCTTTAATAAATGGTGTTGGAAAAATTGGCTTTCCACATGCTGAAGAATAAAACTAGACCCATGAGTATCACCATGCACTAAACTAAAGTCAAAATGGATCAAAAACCTAAATATTAAAACAGAAACACTAAATCTACTGGAAGACAAGGTAGGTAGAAATCTTGGAGATATAGGGATAGGCAAAGAGCTCATGAACAAAATGCAAATGGCATGGGAAATACTTCAAAGAATCAACAACTAGGATCTCATATTATTAAAAAGTTGTTGGGCTTCAAGAGAAATCACCAACAAAGTGAAAAGAAAACCCACAGAATGGGAAAGAATTTTGGCTGGCAGTCCCTCAGACAAAGGACTTATATACAGGACATACAAAGAATTAAAAAAAATCAAGCCCCCCAATTTAAAGACCCACTCAAAAAATGGGCATCTGAGATGAATATGCATTTCTCAGATGAAGCTACACAAATGACAAATAAATACATGAAGACATGTTTTCCATCACTGGTCATTTGAGAAATGCAAATTAAAACAATATTGAGATTTCATCTCATTCCAGAAAGAATGGCTGCCATCAAGAAATCAACTGATAACAAAAGTTGGTGGGGCTTTGGGGAAAAAGGAACCCTTCTCCACTGTTGATAGGAGTGTAGACTGGTGCAGCCACTGTGGAAATCAGTATAGAGAATCCAAAAAAAACTAGAATTGGAAGTTTCATTCAATCCAGCTATTCTCCTCCTGGGTACTTTCCCAGAAAAATTGAAAAGGTCATGTCACAGTGATGTATGTGCATCCATGTTTATAGCAGCACAATTTGTAATACCTAAATCTTGGAAACAACTAAAAGGCTCATCAACTGCAGAATGAATGAAAAAGATGTGGTATTTTTATACAATGGACTATCACTCAGCTATTAAAAAGGTTGATCTTGAGGCTATCATAGGTAAATGGAAGCAACCTGAGACTACCCTCATAAGTGAAATAAATCATACTTACATTTGTAAATATATTGTATCTCTAGTGCAAAAATAAATAATAATAAACTGAAAGAGTAGTAAGATCCAAAATGAATAATAGATATTGTAATAATGCAAGGAAAAAAGGCACTTGAACAACTTGTAGGTATACACACATAATTGTATATATGTTTAAGTGTGCAAGATAGATAACTATGCTACTAAGTTTTTGATAGTTCATCAAACAGAATAGTTTGTGCTGTTATTGTTTGTTCATTTTTTATGCTTTGATTTTGTAACTTGAACAACTACTTCTAAGATAACAACATATATCAACTAGAGATAATTTCTTAATGTTATTTTTTTGAAATTCTGTATCATTTCTACCATTTTTCTCTTTTGCTTTTTTTTTAAATAAAAAAGAAAGTACCCTTTGTTTTAATCCCAATGAAATTATTACTTGAGTCAAAAGCACTTATTTTAGACAACTCCTGGGAAGATGGTAGATTGAGAAGTAGCAAGGTAAAGAGCCTCTCTGAGAGAAACAGCTCAGATGCTAGAATTTACCACCATGGAGAAGAACAGATGAAAGGAGAAGGATTGAAAGGAGAACTAAGGAAAAAGTAAAAAACAAAGAAAAAAAATGTGGATGGAAGGCTGGAGCCAGATGCACTCTCACTGGAGACAGTCCCATGGTGTGCTAGGTGCCACTGGAGCCTGACCACTCATGGTCACTCTGAAGTTGGGGGTTTGAGAGTCCTCGGCAGGAGGACATGTTGCAACCAAGAATGGAACCGGTGTGGAGATCTGCACTGGCCTGCGATGAGTGCTTGGAATTTGGTCCTCTTGTGGGAGGGAGGTGACTGGCTGGGTGACATTTTGGAATCAGGCAGGATGGGCCTGAACCTGGAACTGTAGTGGCTTTAGTTGGCTGCTCCTGGCACAGAGAAGATTAGTTGGAACTGCTTGGACTGGGCCCCTCCCCTGAGCAGGACCCAATAGCCAGGGATGAAGTTACCCCTGAAGCTGTCCTGAACTGGTTCCATTTGCACAGCACACACTAAAGTAGAGAAGAACCCTGGTGGTTGACTGGTTCAGAGGGGAGGGGCCAGTCTGCACAGCCCCTACTTGTATCTCAGTGATCAACAGCAAACTGGAGAGGACAGCAATACCTAGCCAGCACACTTCAGAGTAATCGTAACCAATACAGAAAGGGCCTGGGACCTCCACTATACACTTGTCTGGAAGAAACCAGAAACATGACAAGAGAAAGAAACAAAAAAAAGTCTCCAGCTGCAAACTCAACCAATATGGGTCCAGGAGAATAAACACAGAGGAGACTGAAAGCAGCAAACCTGCAGTATTGGAAGCAGCATCAGCTGACATAAAGAAATATCTTTGTGTCATTATAGAAGAACTCAAAACAGAAATACTAATACAAGTAAAGCAAGATATAAGAAGATTCATAAAAGAAATGCTAACCACCTCTCAAGAAGACATAGATGGAAGAATGGAGGAGCACAGAAAAAGGAGGGAAACCTTTGATGAAGAATATAAAAAAATCTAGAATACATGAAACAGATTCAAAGAGATTACCAGGAAATTAAAAACTCCATTGAAAGCTGGCAAAACTGCTTGAAAGAAACTAAAGATAGACTATCAAAACTTGAAGACAGGTTTGCAATGTGTGATTGTGAAAGGAAAGATCTCTTAAAAATAACAAGGAACCAGCAAGTAACAATGCAAAGGCTAGAAGATGACAAGAGGATCTATAACTTAAGAATGACAAATGTGAGTGAAGGGGTTGAGGATTTAGCACAGTGGCATAAGTGCCTGCCTGGCAAGCGCAAGGTCATGAGTCCAAACCTCAGTACAAAAAAAAAAAAAAAAAAGATACAAAAATGTGAGTGAAGAAGCAGGGATAAACACAAATGAAATACAAAGGCTATTCACAGAAATAATTAAGGAAAACTTCCAAGAATAGGAAAAGGAAATGATGTTCAGATGAATAAGACATACAGATCTCCAGCCAGCTACAACCAAAACAGATCTATACCCAGACATATAATAATCAAGATCCCAGAAATTCAACACAAGAACAGAATATTAAAAGCAGTCAGAGAAAAGAAACAGATCACCTATGAAGAAAAACCCATCAAAATCATGACAGACTTCTCGACACAAACCATCAAATCAAGAAGAGATTGGAGTGAAGTATTCCAAGACTTGAAAGAAAATAACCTCCAACCCAAATTGATGTATCTTGGAAAACTATCTCTCAAAATTAATGGATAAACAAGATGCTTCCATGACAAAGAGGAAATGGGGGAGTTCGTGACCACCATCCCAACCCTACAAAAAATATTGAAGGACATTCTAAAGAGAGTGAAAAAAAACCTCCAGGGTTTCAGGAACAGTGGCAGAGAGGCCTCAATGAATGTAGCATACAATGGAATGAAGGGGAAAAGTAGACAATCAATAGCAGAAAAATAGCACAGCAGAAATAAGGCAGAGAAGGTTGGCTATAATCTCTAACATAGATGGCCTTGATACACTCACAAAAAGAAACATATGCATAGTAGATTGGGAGATAGGGTCCATTGAGATGCTCTGTATAGGAAATATAATCAACCTGAAAGAGGGTTTATGGACTGAGTCAAAGATGAGAAAATAATGCTCTATGTGACAGGAAACCAGAGAGAAGTAGGGGTAGCTCATCCAGCACCTGCAGATAGGTTGGAAAGACATACAGTTTTGTGCAGTAGAGAACTACTCAGCTATAAGGAAGAAAAACCTTGAAGCTTTTGTAGGTAAAAGAATACAAGTTAAGATCAAGATCCAGGGAAAAAGGTTCAGAACCACTTAGATAAATAGCAAGTTGCCTCCCTAATATAAAAACTAAAGGAGTTAGTGGGATCCAAAATGTACAATGCAAACTGTGAAAGTGAAAGGGAGGAATTATCTAAAAAAGGAAGGCAGAAGACACTGTTAAGAGTGTATCATGATTTAAAACCCACATTGTTCTCGTTGCTCTGTTTAATTTGGTTATATTCTGTTCCAGTCTGTCTACTTGTACTAGATTGAGGGCACAGACAGCTATTCCAAAAATAGCAGGATATATTATGGTAACTATCCTTAATTTCCTATTAACTTAATCTGAAGCCCTTAATTACTTACACTGTCTTATTATGACTGGTCTTATTTGAATCTGGTTCATTAGATCACTGTCTTGTCTTGACTGATTTTATTCAAATCTGTTATGTTTGATAGTATCAAGTCTGAAAGTACAGGCAACTACTCTGAAGACAATTAAGATTCACTAGGATACCCATTCTGGTTTTACTATTACTTTTGAAGTCTTCTAATGTGTCCAATGTTTTGTTTTTATTGATACTGTTCTGTACTACTATGTTCAATTTTACTATGCCTGGTGATATAGACAATTCTATTGAAGATAACAAGAGACATCATAGTAACCATTGTAGATCACCTTGTATTGTAGTTTTAATCATGTGCTATGTCCATACTTTTGTTTTGAATGACCCTGTTTTGTTTTCTTTCTCATTTGGTTTTGTTCTTTTCAAAATAAAAATTTTAAAAAGGCACTTATTTTAGCTCCACCAGGCAGGCAAGAACACTGCGGGTGCATGTCATGTGGGTAACACCTTTGGGGGACCCTTTACACGGTGTCAGTTATTAGGGACTTCTGCAGTGAGTTCCTAATCTTCTGTCCAGAGTTACAGTGCACGATGGGAAAGAAAGACAAACACTGTGAGAAAATAGGGCTCTGGGATGACCAGTGTTTTCTGGTAGCAAAGACAGAATCTCCAGCTAGCCACCATTTTATTTAGTGCGTGCAGGGGAAGGAGTATAGTGATTTTTGTGGAACAACATAGAAGAAGTAGTTGAACGGGCACATTTAACGTAAAGGAAACAAATTAAAATTCATTCTTATACTTGGGAACTCGTTTCCCTGTATTGTCCTCAGGAGACTTATCCTTCTCTGTGAGCCTCATTGACCAAGAAAAAGCAGGTCTTCTGCACTCCAAAAACAGCTCACAAGGCAGGACTGTTGCAGGAAATTTCCCATGCCACACCAAACCAAACCAAACCAAACCAAACCAAACCAAACCAAACCAAACCAAACCAAACCGAAGATTCTTTGCACTGAGGAGATAAGAAGGCAGCATTTAATATTTACACCTGTGGACTGTTGGATTTTATGCCAGTGGACTGTTGCAGGATAATTCTTTCCAAGCAACCACTCTGAATCAGGAAGGAGTTTAGTTTATATAGAATTGGAAGTGGGAGTTACAAAGCAAGTGACCAAATGTTGTGTGATTGGTTATATACATTGAGTCATATATTGACAGGCAAGCTAGTCTTGAAACAATAGAAGCATTCCAGGAGCCAGGGGACAGAGCCCTTACAGAATGAGAGGACAGTTAAGGCCTTACCACAATACAGAAGCGTTCTGGAGGGAGGGCCTTTGCTGAATGGACACATATCAGCCCAGAGTCCCTTAGAGTATAGACAGTTTGACTTAGTGTTCGTCTGCAGCTGGGCTGTGGACACTGTCAGGGTCAACTGAATTTAGTAGAAACAACAGAACAGCAATTTTGTCAGAGGCCTCTAACTGATCATGAAATATCTATAAGTTTACCATCTCATGAATGTGTTTCTGCATTATAACTGTGCCCCAACAGGATAAGAAAGGCCTCAGAGGATTCTATGTCAATTTATAATCTGTGGCTCCCAACATCCTTACACTGTAAGAATCTTTATTATTTACAATTGAGAGCATGATTCATGCAAGTCTTGGGCTAATTATTATCAGATAAATTTGACCAGTGATCTCTGCCTTTTCTGTTCCTTGTCTAAACTTGAAAATTTTGTGTTATTATTTTAATACTGCAATAACTTAAATTTTGATTCTTTTAACACTGTTCCAAATTTTTCATGGGCTTTCTTCATTCCTCTTCAGTTTTGTTTTTTTTCATTCAGTTTTGCATATTTAAAAAACTTGTTTTTGAGCTACTTATTTCATCTCACATATTATACTATTGATACCTTCAGTAATATTTTAAATTTAATTGAATACTTTTATCAGTTCCTGAATTTGTTTGCTTTTCTAAATAGCTCCCTTTTCTTTGTGAAGCTTCTTGTTAATATATTGAAATATATTTCTGTGCTTCTTTCTAGTTCATTGGGTTTACTTAAACAGTTACTAATATGGACTTACTGATGATTTGTGTTGCTATAAACATATTTCTTCTAAAAAGTATTTGCTCATTTCAATTGCTCCTATTTTGATTGGGTCATTTATCTTGGAGTATCTCATTTTTTATGTCCTTCATATATTATAGATAATAATGTTCCATCCAAGGAATAGCTGACAGTTTTTTTTATGTTCTGTAGTTTATATCTTCTCTCTATTGGTTGTTTCCTGTGCTGTACAGAAGCTTTTAAATTTGATATGTCCCATTTGTTTGTTTTTGATGTTATTTCTTGTGCAATTGGAGTTCTATCCAGAAAGTCTTTACCTATGCCTATGTCCTCAAAAGGTTTACCTATTTTATCCTTCAGCTGACTAAGTATCTGGGTTTTAATATTCAGGTCTTTGATCAACATTTATTTTACTTTAGTGCACAGTGAGAAATACGGATGTAGACTGAATCTTCTGCATGTGTGTAATCAGTTTTTTTCCACATCATTTGTTAAAGTGGTGACCTTTCATCCAATGTATGTTTTTTGCTTCCTTGTCAAAAATCAATTGGCCAAGTGTGCTGGGGTTGTTTCTGTGCCATCTATTCTGTTCATGATAAAAACCATGCTGTTTTTATCATGATAATTTGTAATATAACTTGAATATTTGTTGTAAAGTCACTCCCAGGACTAGGATCCCAGGATCTGTTAGAAAGCAAATATAAGGCTCTCAAGTAGTAAACTCCTTCATATCAGAGAAAAATGCCGCATTGCCCATCTCAACCCACTGAGAGGAGGAAATGGCCTGAGCGTGAGTTCACCCTCAGTTATTCAGGCAGATGAAAGTGGAAGTGGACAATGTGGTCCCTGACTATTAAATATATTATTCTTCTGACTCCACATTTTTAATGTTGCAAGTACAGTTAATTCTGAGGAGCTTGCTGAATGTACTTATAATCAAAATAGAATATGATGTAAAATAAAAAATTAGAATCATGCTTTGTAAAGACGTTCTCTTTACCATTTGTTTTTCAAGTGTGTGTGATTATGTACTGGAGATGTAATATAAAATGTGTTCCTTACCATGAGCTAAATTCAAAAACATCTGTGAAACTGTCTCATTCACTTATTCTTCTTACATATGCAATGTGTTCACCAAGAGGCATCTTCACTACAATGAACTTACTACAAACATCTATTGGGAGAGGAAGTACTGGTCTTAATGAGTTTCATTTCTTCTGGTTCCTGTTTGTTTGGTGTTCTTTTATGTAATCTGTGCTGCTGTTGTTTCCTCCCCTATGAATCTAGGCCTAGAATCTCAGTATATTATTCAAATAGAAATATCAGGAGTGGAATTACCATGAATAAAATTTGACAGTGAGGTGAACAGCAGAAGGAGTCTCTGGTATCCGAGAGAGCAGCAGCAGCTAGGGCCAGTTCATAAGTCCACCAAATGTGCTAGTTCTGAGGATAACAGGTGCTTTCAATTTTAATTCCAGAGCTATTCTTCTGTTCCCTTCACCATAGCCCTCTTAATGGTTCTGCTCCTGAAAAGAAAAGCCTTCCTCCCTCCTGCTTTGGACACTCATATGGTTTACATAAGGCAGCATGGCTTCAGGAATTCGTCTTGCATCAGGAATCCTTGGTATTCATTCATTGCCTGTGTATTGTCTTTTGCTTTTCACATTTGGAATCGTACTCTCTTGAAACTGTTCGATTCTTAGCTCAGTTCTTCACCCTACTTCTATTATATCATCCAAAGTGTAGGGACTGAGATGACTTTCCTTTCATAGTTTCTAGAATGCTAAGTCACATCTACAAAAGGAAGTTGAGTTTACACGCTCTGTGTCTGAGTGCAGAATTACAGTTCTGTGCAAAATGTTCCCTTTCCAATTTAACAAATGTGTGGTTTTGTCACAGATATTTTAACCATCTGTTTAAAAACTGGGGAGTGGTTTGCTGGTTTGCTTTCAGAATGTAGATATTTAAGGGTCTTGAAAGTTTTCTTTCTTTCAAAATCCTGTCTTTTCTATGAAGATGAACCCAGAACAGCCTACTGGAGGATAAGATGTCATTGGGACAAGAATCAAGGAAACCTGGATGAAAGCTACCTCACCCTCTGAAGCTAAGTCTCCTTACCTGCCATCAGCTAACCACATTCATAAGAAGAAACCCAGCAGAGCTCAGCCTAAAGTGCTCTCTGGCTCAGTCGTGAGTTAATAAATTATGGATGGTTTGTTATCTAATGACAAATGGCTAACATACCCATTTTAAGCAGGATCCCAGTATTAAATGACATGTTGATGGTCAGTAGGTGCCTCACAGGTATTGTGTTCCTTTTCCCCTAGTTTAAATTTGATTGGTTTGTTAGATGGTATTTGGTTATACAAAAATACACATAGGTGAGTATTCATAGGATTGGTGCTTAACCTCCTACAGGGTAGAACAAAGCCTGACAGATTAGGTTTAAGGCCAAACACTACCACTGAAAAGTCAAATCTGGAGGTCAAGGCTACAGACATACCTGAAGACATGAGGCTCCCTACTCCTGCAGCCCCATTTGACTTGTTCAGTTGTTTGAACTCTGGAAGGGTGATGGCCCTGTGCCCAGCAGCAGTTTGGAATCAGCGGTCTACCCCTGGACACCTCCTGGTTGGAGCTCCTGACTCTCTCAGCACGCTGCCCCCATCCCTTCTGGCACTAAGGAGAAATACAGGTAAGGCAGTTTTCCCTCACCTGTGACAAGAAAACGGAGGAATTCAGCCCTTTACCCGAACATGGTGGCTCTGAACAGGCATGTGCTGAGGCTCAATAGTGAATTTTGGAGATGTAGTATCAAAAATACACATTTCAGTAATAATTTTATGTTGATCCTCAATTACAACAGTAATATTCTGGGTATAAGGAATTATTAGTCACTCTTGAGGCAGGAAGGTAGGATGTGGTTTAGACTGGCTGGGATGGGAGGCGTGTTCAGATTGTAGGTCGCATGCACAAAACAATTCTCAGAGCCCCTCCACACACTCCGGAGAATCCACAATGTGTGGAATGAATAAAAGCAGATGAGAGCACGAAGAGCTCACCAAGATGCCGCCCCACATTAACTCACCCTACTTTGTCTAGGATGTACTTTTATTTTTCCTTATTTCTTTTATTTTTATTTGCACTTGGCCCAGACTTGCTTTGCAGAGCAGGTTTCTCCCTTACCCTTCATTTTTAATTTTTTCTACCTCAAGTAAATGCAAAACTTTGCCTCTGTATTTGCTTGTTTCACTCAACTGTTTAAGATGGAAAGAATCTAAAAATCACCTCCAGAAGGAGACTTCACCACCCCAAAACCTGGTAACGTTTTCACCAGTGTCTTAATGTGTATGTACTGTATGCAGGTATGTACCTATGTACCAGGTATTGAAGACACAATCTTCACACTGAGCTACACCCCAGTCTTTTTATTTTTAAGACACTCTCACTGAGTCACTAAGTTGCCCAGGCCAAGGTAGAATTTGTGATTTTTTTGCCTCATGCCCCACCATGCCTACCTTGTTAATGTTTTAAAATGTGCATAGTAACAAAAAAATTACATTTTTGTTTAACAGTGTGTCTTTGACACTGCTGATTTAAGGGACTGCATCTCATTTCAAATCTCAATCTATTTCCTCCCAAGACCACAGACAAGTGAAGTGAAATTAATAATTATTTCTATTTGTGAATATATACACACATAAGTAATTAATTTATAAATTTTTGTGATAGGGAGGTGAAACCCAGGGCCTTAACAGAGTTACACAAACTACACTTTTTGGTTTTATCTTAAGACAATAACTTAGCGTCGCTAAATTGCTCACGTTGGCTTGACCTTGGAATCCTCCAGGCTCAGCACCCCAGAATGCTGGGGTTTGGGGTGTCATCCGGCCTTCATGGGTCTGGTATGACCTTAAAGAAAAGTCAAATGCAAGTATTCCCATGGCACTTCCAAAGTATATTATTAACTTTTGCTTCAAAAGCAGCTTCGGCCACAGGGCTAAGATTTGGTACTCTGCGAAGCAAGGAAAATACCTGCAGCTGAGAACTTGCACCCTGGACCCATTCAACCCGGGCGGGGCCGTCTCCTGTCAGTCAGGGACTACGGGGGCGGGGTCTGAAGCCCTGTCCAATCAGTGGTAGAGAACTGTCCAATGAAACCCACTGTCGGAGCGGAAAGGGCGGACTTTCGCCCTTCTTCTCTGCCAAGAGCGGGTTCAGAGTGCTTCCGCTCTGGAGTGCTAGGCCGCTCGCTGCGCTTCGGCCTCTTCTCCGTGTCACCTGCCAGGGTGAGGACTCGAGGCTAGAACGCTGGGAATCCGGCGGCTGGAAATGGTGAGTGCGCTGCCCGCGCCCGCACTCTGGCGGGAGGCCCAGCACCGCCCGACTCCGGAGGGCGGAGGTAGGAGGGCTCGGCGGGTCCCAGCTACCCCGCGGCACCGCGCGGCTTCGGTGGGAGGGCCGGGGTCCTGTCACTCGCGTCCCGTCACCGCCCCGGGGCTCCTGCAGCTCGGCCGAGCTGCACCGCGCCGGGCTCCCCAGGCAGCGGGGCGCAGCCCAAGGGGCCCTCGGCCAGGCTGCGGCGTCCGTCAGCACGCCCGTTCCCCTGAGGTTTCTCAGTGTGCGGGAACCGGCGGCTCCATGTCTGAGCCCATCTGATTTCTTTCTGGGCTGGCGACAGGTTCCTTAAATTCCATCTTGATGCCCGTATGCTCTACTTTGATGTTTGGTGGGGAGGCAGAGCCCGGGATCCGCACCTTTGGGCACCACACACACGCAGGTTCTGCCTTTTGTGCTGCTTAATCCGTTCATTTAATGACATTGCTGCTATGCTCGGCTCTATAAAGACCTTTCTGTTGAAAAGTGCACACAAGTCCTATATCTATATCGGTTCACCTGTGCATTTTGTATTGTTACTAGTCTTTACTGTTGTGTTACGGTTTCGTAGTGTGTGGTAGTGTCAGGTAAAAATAGCTACCACTCTTGCTCTTATAACTCAGAAGTTTCTTGGCTAATTTCAAATAGGCATGTAGTTTAAGCCTCTAGATGAATGTGAGTATTTTTAGGTTTTGGTTCCTTGCTTTTCAAATAAGCATGTTGGAATTTGGATGGAATAATGTAGATTAATTTGAGGCGAAATGGTCACTTTTGTAATGAATTTTGTGAGCTAAATACGATATGTGTAGTCAAGTTTTTCTGTATGTCTGTGTAAATTTTTATTTTTTATAAGTTCTGTAATCTCATTGTGAAGCATGCATATATGTGAATTATCACATACATGTGACATCTATATAAAATTCATGAGGTTTTCTTACAGGACTTGTTAAATTGTATATATTAGATCTAGAATGTGGGAGGCTGATGGAGAATGCCCTGCACTTTGTTTTTCTTCCTGAATGTACTTCCTCTTGCCATCAATGTGCTTGATGTCACTTGTTTGCATTAATGGGGCTGTATCTTCCTAGTGATAGTGAACCTTTTAGAGTTTTCAATGATAATAAACAGCCGAAGTGGCAGGCATGCAATAGGGTCACTACCACTGTCTCTTATTCTACAGTGGTTTTGTTGTCAAAATCCCTAATGAATAAAAACACTCCCCCTTTATTTCATGGAAATTCAATTGTTCCATGTTTTTGTCAATATTGTGTATGTTTGTTTATCTGTTGTGATTTTCTTTCATGTTTTTCTGAGTTTTAAATATACTGAGCTTGATGATTATTGGTCATTTGCCATCTCCTATATAATACGGCTGTTCAGGTTTTTTGCCTATTATTCAAGGGTTTATATTTATCCTTTTATTTCTTACTTAAAATGTTTCATCATATGTGAGGCAAATAGTTTCTCTCACTCTCTCACTTTCCTTTGCACTTTTTTGTGTTTTCATTTGATGAATAGAATTTTAATGTAGTTTGGTTAACTAATGTCGTGTTTTTAATATTGATTTGTGTGGCTTTGAAAAGAAACAATTTCCTTTCCTAAAGCAACTTTCGAGTGTCTGATAGTTTGGTTTTATACTTAAGTCTTTCTTCTAAAAATGATTTGAGGAAAGGGTGCAGTAGCTTTATTTGCCACATAAATACCCTGTTTTCCCAGCAGCTTTTATTCAAAAGAAAATTTGCTTTTTACTCCTCTACAGTGGAGTCACTGGCATTCTTGTGTGTTTAAAAGGAAAAGATCTTTTTAAACATTGTTTCTTTAGTTCAACAGATGTACATATTCAACTTTTGCCAGGTCTACACTGATTTATAACATGCAGTCAAGTACTATATAATAGCATTTCAGTCAGTGATGGAGTTCTTGTACTACAGTAGCCTAACACACAGCATAGTGTGTAGTATGCTGTGTCTAAGTTTGTGAAAGTACACTGTGTGATATGTACATAATGGTGTCTTTTCCAGGATGTAACCTATCTTAAATAAGTCATGACCATATATGTTATATGCATATTTATGTTACACATATAATTCTTCACTATCAAATTTACTGGAACTCTTAATTTCATTATTCAATATTTAGCACTGCCACTACTATCTAGTATGTTCATTTCTGAGACCATTAAATTTCCTTTTTTACTAAGAATTCTCTTTACTCTCCTGTTATAAAATTGCATTTTCTAAATTATCAAGACTCATGATTAATGGACTCTTAGTTTTATTTTACTTATGTAAGACTGTGTGTACCCTTTTTAAATCTCAGCTTTACATCTGTGCTACAATTTTATAGTTACTGAGGTACAATTGACATGCTAGTATGTGTATATTTTAGATGCTGTTTGTTTTAATGTATGCACACAACTACAAAACTTCAGTGAAACTGAAGTATCTGTTAATTAGCATGTTCCTTTATGCCCTCTTATCTTTTTTAGCCCTCCAGACTACCTTTTATTTAATGATTTACAATTGTTTTATTGAGCAAGATAAAAGCAGAAAAAGCATCAGGAGTATATGGGTCAATCAGTTATCATAAAATGGACACATGATGTCATGGTTGTGTGGGTCAGGAAATGGAACAGCACTGATGTTCCAGAAAGCCTCTCTAGCATTGTTGAACCATGCTCTGTCAGTTTCCCCTACCAACTAGTACTGTTGCAGCATGCTTGTGTAAGCTTGGTGCTTTTCTGTTCTGGGTAGGAACAGAAGCAGTAGTCCCTAAGGCATACATGAGAGGTTTCCTAAGGTGGCCCCACAAGTTCACATGGTTACCAGTAGTGTTTCACAATTCCAGTCACTGAAAATCTTTGTGATTGTTAGTCTGTTGTTGTGTTTCATTGCCATTATCCCTGTTTTTACTTTTCTGGTAAAATAGTATTTGCTGGTTTTAATGTTAACATTCTGTATTAGTACTGTTTTTTGCACACATTTTTATATTTTATTTATTTATTTATTGTGGTACTGGTTATCCCTTCCTGGGCCCGGTACATACTAGGCAAGTACTGTGTACCACTGAACTATATTCCCACTCATGTTCAGACATTTATTTATCATTTGAGTGCCTTGTCTTTTGTGACATGCTCTTAGGTATTATTATTATTATTATTTTTGGTACCAGGGATTGAACTTATGACTTCGCATTTGCCAAGCAGGCATTTATGCTGCTGAGCTAAACCCCCGGCCCTGTCTTAGGTATTATTTTTTCTAGGAGTCTCTGGTTTTTGTCTCAGAAATATACAGTACCTCATATGTTCTGCACTGCAGGCCCTTTATCAGAAATTTACACTGCAAACATCTTTTCCAACTCCATCTTGTACCTTTGTACACTCTCTTGATAATTTATGAACAAATATTCTTAATTTTAATAATTTTATTGTCATTTTCTTTACAATTTATGACTTTAAGAAATGTAAAAACATTTTTGTAATAAAGTCATAGACTTTTTTTCCCCCAAAATTACTTTTTGCTTATAAATCTATGGATGTTTTCTATGGTATGATACAGGGATTGAAGCTTATTTTTAGTAATAGAATTCGTTTGGGGCTTTTCACAATCCCTGTGGGGTAAGCTCTACCCACTTCTACTGCAGCTCCACCTAAATTCTCTCAATCCTTGCTCTTCTGTCATGGGGTTGGGCTGCCATGGTCTACTTCTTACACCCATTGCTGGTTCCCCCGGAATCTCCTGCTCCTAGATACCCCGAGGGACTCCCAGGGCTGGCACATGGTGCAGGAAGAAGCCTCACCCTATGTTGTGGTTTATGTTCCTGAGGCTCAAGCCTCATGTAGTCATTCATGCAGCCAAATTTAGTGTTTGTGATTGGTTCATTGTCTAGTGCTGGGATTGGTGGTATGAGTGCTACACCCCCCAGGAGTGGAGCCACATATAGTGTAAGGGGAAGAAGGCTTGTCTTTCTCTAGTGCCTAGTTTGTGCTTTGCGCAGGGGGTGGCCCTGAACGGCTGCCCCACCATGCCACCTTGCTGCTTGGAGCCAGCTGAATATGGAGTGAAATCCCCAAAACTGTAAGAATTAAACCTTCCTTAATTTTAGGCATCAGGTATTTTGTCTTCATAATGAGAGAAAAGCAACCAAGACATCCTACCTTTTGGTCAGTGCTTGACAGAAAGTCTTGATCTAGAGAAGTTGTATTCTGAGAGACCTGATGGAACCTTGTGCCTTCCAGAACATCGGACTTTCTCACAGAAGTAGCTGACCAGTTTCTTGGGATGATGACTTGGGAAGGAAAGCCGACTGATAAGACAGCAAGCATTTTCCAAGGCAACCAAATGAGCCTAAAACTGGTCAATATGCAGAGAGCAAAAATCTCTGCTACTACCTTCATTAACTACTTCTGCCATCATATGTTCCTTGAAGTGGATGCTACTGCCATACACTCTGACCTTCCAGTCCCGGACATAATACCTGGATTCTGTAGCAGGAGCTGGATCCAGCAAAACCTTCAGTGTCTCCTCTGAGGCTCAACAAGTGTTCCTCACGATTGAGGAATGCAGTTCTTTGATCAGCTCCCTGGACTTTGCACGTTAAGCATTTTTAATGTTTGCTTTTATAGTGAAGATCTAACTAATGTTTCTCAGTTAGCAAGCCCGGAAAACTTGGATATCGCTAATCCTCAGGTAACCAACATCTCCACACTCATTATTACCATGACCAAACCACAAATTTTTGCAGTCATGAAAGAGCTTAAATGTTTATGTCACCTTGATATTTCTGGTCATAGGCAACTCGGATCAGATGTGGGTTTTTATTTGCTTCAGCAAAAGGATATCTTGCCTGATATTGTGTCCCTGGACATCTCTGGGAGCAGTTACATCACTGATAGAGCTGTAGAACAGTTCATACAGCAGTGATCTGCAGTGCAATTTGCGGGTCTCTTGGCTACAGATGCTGGTTATTCTGACTTCTTCACTGCAAAGCAAGGTTTAAAGGTTGCTGGAGGAGCCAGTATGAATCAGATTACTGAAATACTGAGTGGATATGGGAACAGGTCATGTTACATGAAGGAAACTCTGTATAGACTCTTCATAGAGATGTTTTCAGTACATGTAAAAATGCCTGCTGCCAGGGATTTCACTCAGCGGCATAAGTGCCTGCCTGGCAAGTGCTAGGTCATGAGTTTGATCCCTGGTACCAAAACAAACAAACAAAAAACAGCAACAACAACAACAAAAAACAAACCATGCCTGCCATTTTAAAACTTGTAGCTGTAGGACTAAGAAATCACCCTTTGGATTGGCAGTGCAGTTCACAGCCAGTGCCTGCACCCTAATTTAATGCACTAGGGCCTGGCCCTGAGGATATCTGTGCCCCTGTTGTCAGAGGTCACTTCACTGCTTTTCAAGGCTCTGAAAAATTTCCACAGTTGAATACAAAATTCTCAGATGAAGAAATACAAATGGCAAGTACATATATGAAAAAATGTTCAACATCACTGGTCATTTGAGAAATGCAAATTGCAACTGATATACCTTCTCAGTCCAGAAAGAATGGCTGCTATCAAGAAATCAACCAATAACAAATGCTGGAGGGGATGTCGGGGAAAAAGGAATGCTTCTGCAATGCTGGTGGGAGTGTAGACTGGTAAAACCACTGTGCAAATCAGTGTGAAGATTCCTCAAAAAACTAGGACTGGAGGTTCCTTGACCTAGCTTTTCTCCTTCTGAGGATTTTCCCAGAAGAATTAGAAACATCACGCCACAGTGATATATGGTCACCTTTTTTTTTTTGTACAGGGGATTGAAGTCACAACCTTGCACTTGCCAGGCAGGTATTTATACTGCTGAGCTAAATCCCTAGCCCTGTTCACCCATGTTTATAGCTGCACAACTTGTAATAACCAAAATCTTGGAAATAACCCAAATGCCCATCAGCTGAGGAATGGATAAGAAAGACATAGAATTTTTATACAATGGAGTACCACTCAGCTATAAAGAAAGATAAACTTGAGGCTTTTATAGGTAAATGCATATAGTTTGAGACCATACTCATAAGTGAAGTAATCAGACTCATATGTAAGTATGGTATTGTCTCGCTAGTGTAAGTAGCTGAAAGTAAATAAGATCCAAAAGTTAGAATAGCTGTAGTGAAAGGGAAAGAAACTGCTCAAAGGGAAATCATATTGTTTGATCCATTTTGCATGTCTGTAACATGAGCAACTAATTTCAAGATAACTATGTAATATAATGACCATTGTTAAGTTCCTGTCATCTTATTTTGAAATCCTGTATCACTGTTTTGTTGTTGTTGCCATCATTTAGCTTTTTTTTTCTTGATTGCTTTTTAATTTTTCTGTGCTTTTTTTTTCTCTTAAAAATGAAAATAAAAATAAAAGTAAATAGATTTCCCCAGTTACCAGCAGTTATAGACTAATTGTCTTCTCTCCTTAACCCATTCCAGAATTCTTATCGATGTTCTGTTTGACAGGTTTAATACTGCCGGGTTTGTCTTAGGATGGTTCTACAGGCATGAGAACCCTAAGGTCCAGACCTAAGGTCGTGAGCATCATGTCCCTCTCTATCCTGCGCTGTCACGTGAGCAGGTTACACAGCTGCATGAAGACCTCTTCATGGCAGTGAGGGACTTACAGTGATAGCAAAACACAGGACCGCTGAGAATTTAGAGGGTGCCACCCTCTTGTTTTCTTTGAAAGCACTTGGGAATCTTATAAGTCTCCAGCTGCCTGCAAGCTCTTTATGGAAGATCAAGGACTGGCAATCTTCATCCAAGCCTCTGAGTGTTTTTCAGAGTCCACAATACCAAGCAAAGCACTTGGTCTTTTGAACAAGATGGCAGAAGCCTGAGAGGTTTCTTCCAAGCTGATCACTGAAGATGTCATGAAGCACATCAGCATTTTGCTCCACAGCCAGCAAATAGAAGTGACTATAATAGCCCACCTGATGTGTGACAAACAGCGCTGGCAGTTCTGTGACCCTCAGAGGAGTGTTCTTCTGCTGACTTGCATGCAACCATCCAGAAGTGGCTGAGTTCACGATTTAAGATGTCAGCATTGGTGACCTATAGATCCTTCAAAGCATTTTTTCCCGCTCCTAGACAACCTCTCAACCAGTGACAGCACTGGACACCATGGGCTGTGTATCCTGTCTGCAGTAGAAACCCCCAGTGTGTGTTGCAAAATGTTAGCTGAAGAAGGAGGCTGGCAATGATGTTCAATCATGGCTTTTGTGTAAAGATATGCAGACACACAGTCAGGCAAAGCCACAGGCACAGCAGAGCACAGTGTCCATTGCAGAGGACTTCAGTTAGCATTTCACAAGCTACTGGAACTGACTCTGTGTTGAGTGCTCTTCCTGCACCTGAGGCACTGGAGATGTGCTTTGCTCCCCAGCGGCAGGCCTTCTACCCTGTTGGTAATTCAGTGTTGAAGGCAGTTGTTGAAGCTTGTGAGTGGGCTGTCTCATTGGCCTTTTGTTGATTTTTTTTGTTAAGTTATAAAAGGGTTGGATTTGTATGCTAGCCATAACTCCAAGGTGTGTTATTACTAATCAGACCACTGCACTTCCTTAATCCTAGCAGTCTAGTTATAAATATAAGGGAGGTGCTGTTAAGCCCCTTTCCTTATTGCTTTTTTTGGTTTTTGCTGCGTTGTGAGAGCCATGAACTGTTCTCTGCCAAGTCAACCTAACTTGGAGACAGCCAATTATGGACTGAAACCTCTGCAAACTGTGAGCTAAATAAACTTCCCCCCTTTGAGTGTTGGGTATTTTGTCCCTGCAATGAGAAAAGTAACTATGACACACATATTCTGCATCATAAACCCTTTACCAGAAATGTGTGCTGCAAACATCTTTTCCCATTTTATCTCCTACCTTTGTACCTTTGCACACTGTTAGTAATATTCTCTGATAAACAGAAATTTCAATTCTAGTGAGGTTTTATATAGATTCATTATACTTTTGCATTAGAGTTCGTGATGGATAGTTGTATTTGCATGAATAGAAATGCCTAATGACTAGTTTAGTGCAGGTCTGAGTGTGCCTGGATGAGTGATTTACTGAAGAGGGAAGACTCATCCTGGGTACAGGTGGCACTGACCAATAGGCTTGTAGCTTTGAAGGAATAACAAGGGAATGAAGAAGGAAGTCTCGATTCTGCTTCTTCAGAGGGGCTTCTGTCTTCACCACCACCACCTTTGGATCTCCATCTCCAGGCTTCTAGTGCCCACTCTTCAACCTTCCAAGCCACCCTAACTTCACTTTGTGGCATAGACTCACAGGATACTTACTCTACAGTGAGCCCCAGGCCTTTGAGTTTGGACTGGATCCTCTGGTTCTCCAAGGTACAGATGACCTTTTTAAAATCTTCCATACATGACGCTGCAAGCAGACATTGTAAGCCTACCTTGTAAATCCTTTGTGTATGGAGTCATGCTTAAAGGCTCAGTTCACAAGAGAACTCTTCTAATACCAAATTCATGACCTCCCCCTGCCCCCAAATTTACCTTTTTTGCTTCTAAGTCTGGATATTTTATATGGCATAACATAAGAGCAAAATTGCATTTTTATTACTACCAATATAATTTGTGGTGCTGAGGATTGAACTTACTACCTTTATACTGAGCTACATCCAGAAGCTTTTCCTTATTTTTTTCTTTGAAGACATGGTCTTACTAAATCACTGATCCATTCAGTCTGGGTTGACCACCTTGCTCAGCCTCCCATGTTGCTAGGATTACAAGGGTATACTACCACTGTAATGAATGTGAGTCAGAGACCACCTTACATGCTTTTGGGAAGGCAATGAAACTATTTAATTTTTTAAAAAGGCTATGTCTGGAGAACAAGGAAAAACAGGGCCTTGTATAGGGCTTGGAAAAATGCAGGTCAAGTGAGGGGTGGAGACAAGGTAGTTAGGCAAGGGACCTCAGGTGAGAAGGTCTGAGCAAACATAAGTGGTTAAAGTTTTAAGAGCATCCTGTGCAAATGCATGGATGTTATCAGATGTCCTGGCACTGGGAAGACTGTGTGCTCTGCCTTACCTCTTTTTTATGTGCTGTGTTTGCTGAGGGCAGCAGTTGTGCTGGAGGCTGCAGTTTTTGCTGAGAACAATATGGCTGCTCATATGGAACAGACCAAGTGCTGGGAAAGTCATGTTGAAGTCAAGCCTGACAATCACAGACAGCTTAGGTTTTTTTCCCCCTTGTAATACAGTAGTTATCCAGTAGACAACATGCATTGAAAGTTTGACAATCATACAAAAAAATTGCATGTATGCATTGCCTACAATATTAAGAGGTATATGTACACATCCTTTCTTCATTACTTCATAAAATATGAATTTATTCATAAAATTTTTGAATTTAGTATGCTTCTTAAAATCAGTGATTGCTCATCAATAGATCTTTCAGACTTAGTGACAGATATTTAGCTAAGCTTCTTCTGGAGATTTTGCCTTAGTTATAAAGGTCACATTTTGCTGAAAAATGTGTAGGAAGTAAAGTTAGGTGGTGGTGCATGTCTGTAATCCAAGTTACTTTGGAGGTTAATGTTTGAGACCAGCTTGAGCAACTCAGTGGGATTTTGTATCAGAATAAAAAAGGTCTGGGGTTGTAGCTCTGCACAAGGGTCTGGGTTCCATTGCCAGTGCCAAATAAATAAATAAATAAATAAGAGACATCTAATAAATGCTTAGAGGAAATACCCTCAGTGGCAATAGTAATATAGCATTAGTTTTAAAAACAGCAGCACAACAGAAGACTAACTCCTGTGGCCTCTGAAATATGATTGCCCAAACAAAATTCCCAAATGGATTAAATGCAATTTTTAAAAATAAAGTACAAGAGTCACTGCAGGCCAGGAAGCTTAACCTACCACAGGGTTTAATGATTCAGTCATTTTGGAAAGCAGAGGATTGAAGTGGTCAAATGGGAAAATGTCTCAAGAAAATGGCACACTGGCTGTCCCCACATATTCCAGAGGGTGGGTTGGCCTGGCTTTGTTCATTTATCATCAAGTTCTGAAGCAGATGGAAGTGGAAGACATAGTCACTGATGATTCAGTATTTTTAAAGTTGCAGGCAGTCAACTCTGAGGAGTTTAAGGAACTTAATTTATAATTGAAATAGAATATAATGTAAATTAGAGTGTCAGAGATAGTCACAGTCCATAGAACTAAGTTTTGTTAATATTTGTTTCATGCTCTTAAAAATACAAAGATGTGCATTGAGATGTAATGTAAGATGTATTTCTTACCACACATTAAATTCCAAAGTTATTTTAAAGCCAGGTTACTTTTATATATCTTACCTTTGAACTATCTTCTGCGAGTTGTGTCTTGTTGGTAGTTTATGTATCATACACACCTCCCTGCTAGAAGAAAAAGTGCTAGTGTTAATAAGTTTCTTGTCTTCCTGCATTCATGTGTGTTTCTTCTTATATTCTCCTATGTATCCTATACTGCAGTTGCCCACTGCTCCATGGTGCCAGCCCTGGAATAAAGATGGGTGGGACTAAAGTTTCCATAATGAAAGTTAACAGTGAATGAATGACAAGAAACTTAGGTTCCTAAGAGCACATTGTTAAACTAGGGCTAGTCCAGGTGTCCAGCCAATGTGCTTGCCCCTTTCAGCAGTGGTTTTCTGTCCTTTCCAGGTCTCTTCCTTCCTTTACTATCACAGCAACTTTCTCCCATTGAAAACTGAACCCCCTTTCCCTGCTTCATTGACCTCTGACATGTTTTGCATGAAGCAGTGGGGCTCAAGAATTACAGGCTTCATCAGAAGCCCTCAGAGGCTATTCATTGTCTGCCCAATGGCTCTTTTTCCTCACTGTTGGGCTCTTGGACTTCCTCTCACCTGCTAAGTCTCCACATCAGCCCTTCCTCTCTTCTTTATGTGACCCTTTGGATGGAAAACTAGTCATCAGCAGAGATAGACAGTGGAGGGATTACCAACAGGATAAGAGGAATGGTGATGAAGCAGGTTAGAATTACCCTGTGCAGCTTTACAACTCTGGAGGAGGCTCTGTTCAGAACAAGTCTCTGTGTTTACTTAGGCTTTGGCTGCTAATTTGTGTTCACAAATTCTGTAAATACTGGATTGTTCCCTTCATGAGGATGTAGTGACCTTCTTTATCTTTCTTAATCAGTCTTGACTTGAAATTCACTTTGTCTGCAAATAGAATACCTACCCCTGCTTTTTTCTGCAAATAGAATAGCTACCTCTGCTTTTTTTCTGGGTTCCTATCACATGCAGTATTATTTTCCATCCTTTGACTTTCAATCTCTGAATTTATTTTTGAATTAAATTAGGATATTGTTGGATCTTGCTTCTTGATCCGTTCTGCCAGCCTGTGTCTTTTGACTGGTGAATTTAAACCATCAACATTGATAGTTATAATTGACTCATCCTTGTCATGTTATTTTTCTGTTGTTGGCTCTCCCTTTTTCCCCCTCCCTGTAATTGTTTGCTTCCCTGGTGGATTCTTTCTGTTAGGGTTTGAGGAACTGTAGTCCTTATCTCTTTCTAGAATGTCCTTCAGAACATTTTGGAGTGCTGGTTTGGTGGTTATAAATTTTCTCAAATGTTCTTTGTCATGGAAGTATTTTATTTCTCCATCAGTTTTGAAACATAGCTTTGTGGGGTACATCAATCTGAGTTGAAAGTTGTTTTCCTTTACAATTTCGAGTACTTCAGTACAAGCTCCACTTGAGCCTGTGTGCTGAGAAGTCAGCTATAATTCTGATGGGCTTTCCTTTATAGGTGATTTGTTTCCTTTCCCTAACAGGTCTTAGGATTCTATTCTTGTGTTGAATTTCTGGAATCTTGACTATGATGTGCCTGACTGTAGATAATTTCTGATCATTGTGAATTGTAGTTCTATATTCCTCACTTATCTGCATGTCAAATTATTTTTCGCTACCAGGGAGAAATTTTCTGGTAGAGACGATGTCTGTGAACATTTTTAAATGTCATTTGTGTTATCTCCTTCTTGCTCATTGGCTCCAATGAATCTTAAATTATTCTTTTTTGTCTCATCTAGCAGTTGCTGGATTGATTTCTTATGGTCTCTTGCTAGTTTTGAGAAATCTTTCTTTTCCCGGTTGCTAACTGCAGTCTGTCTTTAATATCTGAGATCCAGTTCTCACATTGGTCTAATCTGCTTCAAATACTTTCAATGGAATTTTTATTCTCCTGGATATCTGCTTGAATCTGCTTCACGGATTCCATTTCTTTACTGTGCTGATCTTCCATAATTTTCTTAAGCTTGCATTTTGCTTAAGTGTCTTCTCCTTTTATTTTCTCTTTTGTTAGTTTAATTCCTGGGGCGATGCTTGTAGGTTGTCTATGGTAAGTTGCTTTATTGGTAATATTTAGGACCCTTAGGTGTTGATTACTTTTCTGAGGTATCTTCCAGATGTAGCTGTTTTTTGGGTTTTGAGACTGTTGGAAGATCTTACCTCTTCAGTTTGTTAAAGATGAGAAGTTTGTTGGTGGTTTGTCTTACTTCCTGGTTCTTTGGCACTGTGCCACCGTACTTTGTGTGACCCTTAGTTAAGCTTTGTCATGGGGAAAAAAATCTCAGTCATGGAATACCAGGGCCAACAGCAGTTTAGAACAATTATGTCAATTTTGGCAACAATGATACCAATAATATCAAACACAGCCTAGAAAAATACAAACTGAGATAACCCTTAATTTGCATCTCTTAACCATTTGAACTGGATTTGTGCTTATATAACAAAATATAAAGTGAACTAGATAAGTGTATATAATATATGAGTATATAACATATCAGTTTTGTTCTTGAGAGTTTAAATTTAAAATGGATTAAAGAGCAAATAAGGAAGTGGAAGAAGAGAGATGGATTAGAAGAAAAGTTGGAGGACAAATGAGGATCACACCAACTTTGGGAAACTGGTGCAGAAGACTGAAGGAAAAGAAATGGAAGAGATGGAAGAACAGAACAGAACCACACCATCAAAGAACTTAGGAACCACTTTCACACATATATAAACAATGAAGAAGAGAGAAAAAAATAAAAAATGAAACAAACATTCCACTTCCAGGATTTTCTCTGGGTTCCATAGTAGACACCTGTCCTTCATTGTGCCACTGGATCCCCGCAAGCCAGCAGCTGCTTTATGCTGGAGTAGTGAATAATCTCAGCAGGCCTTCCTGAACCAGTGTCATTGGGCTCGCTGAGGTCCCAAGAAATTTCCACACGTCTGTGCCCAGCTGGGAGCTGCTAAATGAAACTGGCAGCAATTTTGTTTTCTTGGCTCATTGACCCATCTCCAAACTGACTCCTGGCTAATCACTCTCTCCCTGTGGGAGGACTAAGTCCTGTGCACTCACTGCCAGCCAGTGCAGTCCTCTCCATCCACTGCTCTCCTCCACTGCATGTCTGTCTGCAAATGCCTCCAGGGTTACTGCTGTCACTCTCCCCATGACCCTGCATGCCCAGGTTCAAAGGTCTCCTCTCTTGCATTGAGTCCCATTTCAACCTGAGGGTGCCACCAGCTACTGCCTTCTTCCTTGAATTTTTTCTTTTTACTTTCTCTGTGAGCTTCAGTTTGCACTTCAGATTCTCCCTGGTCCACAGAACACACTTTGTTCATCTTCCTTGCCTTGCTATATTCCAGCCTCTGGACCATGACTCTTAGAGAGGCTTCTTTCTCTGCTGCTTACTACTCCACCATCGAGAAGTTTTTCTGACTTGTGACAACTTTCTCATAAGAAATACATAAAACTTACCTATTAAATTATAAATGCAGTATTCAGAAATATTATGTTGCTGTATTGATGCCTTAATTTTACATTTTGAATTTAAAATGTAGTGTTTACAATGGCTTTGTGAATTTTGTGTTTTTTCCCCCCTCAGAATTAGATAATGATACATTCAAGACTATTTCTATGTTTAAAAGTATAAAATAGTGAAGATTACTCACCTATGTCAAGTGCAATTTTAACTCATTTTGTATTGGGTCACATAATGAGCTCTCTCAGTGACCACACAATCAACGTGATATTTCTATATTTATTTCAGGAAATGTTGACATTCAGGGATGTAGCCATTGATTTCTCTATAGAAGAGTGGGAATTCCTGGAGCCTGCTCAGCAGCATTTGTATAGGGATGTGATGGTAGAGAACTACAAAAACCTCCTCTCTTTGGGTAAGTGTAACTTCCCTATAGAATTCCTACTTTCCATTCTGTCTAGAATATCTCTTGGAAGCTTCTGGTTTGTATCAGTGAGCTTCAAGTTTTGATTTTACAGAAAAAGGTTGAAGGTTCTTAGTGTAGACCAATTATTTTGGCAGTCTTCACTTTTGCATGCCCTTTTTTTCTTTCCTTTCTTTTCTTTTTTTAATGACCCTGCACCTGCGTGCTTGCCTCCTTAGGTGCTGGACCAGACACCAGTGGTCAGGCGGCATGGGGGACAGGCCCACATGCAACCCTGCTACCGCATGCCGCTCAGCCCCCACCCATGGGGGACTGGTGGACCCTTACTCCACACGGCGACGCAGGAAGGAATGCATGCCCAATTTTGAAGTATTACATATCCTTCCTTGTATGTAAATAATTATTACAGAAATTCAGTTGTATGAAAATTGTTTCCTATAATTTACATTCCCCCGGCCCTTTAGTTTTAATTTAGTAGATGAAAGTGGAGCTTAGGACCTACAAATTAGAAATCCTTTTTATATTCAGATGGCTATCTGAAAATATTTTGGAGAAAGAATTTTCTAGAATATGTCTCATGTCTTTTGTAATAATTATACTACTTAGGAAGAAATGTCAGTAGTTCCTGGGAGAAACTAAAGCAAGTGCCATGTTCCATTTTTCAATTAACAGGGTTAGCTGTCACTAAGCCATATCTCATCACCTTTCTGGAGCAAAACAGGGAACTCTGGGATGTAAAGAGTGAAGGGACAGCAGCCATACATCCAGGTAGGTAGAGGCTGATGTAGCAGAGGACACAAGAGAGGCTTAAAGACCAAGGAGAAAGCCAGGCCTTACAGCATGAATTGAACTTCTGTTCTAATGGAAATGGTCTTTAGAAATCAGGTTTATTCCTTTTCGTATCAAAAAGGACTCTGTTGTCCTATGTTCGTCACACTTGATTCCTCTGTGGCTTCTCCTTGCCCTGTAGTGATCTCCCAGGTGGTTCATAGTACTAGCCAGAGTTATCCCTGTCGCCTGTGAGCATTGGCATGCGCCCACTCACTTCCACTGCCCATTGTCAGAAGATCTATGCCGACTTCTTACAGCATCTGTGTTAATCCAATTTAGCATTATTTGTCACATTTGTAAAGAGGTTGCTTTAATATCATTTACATACTTATTCATAAAAATTGATTCAGCACAGCACTTTATGTATGATTATAATGTTTGCTCTGTGGAAATTCTTAGGCCATAAAATGTATGTCATTGAAACAAGATGCCAGTTCACCATGGGCATATAATAATAATAGCTGCTGAAAATTATACTTATCCATAATAATTCTTTAAATGTATATATCCATTTTAAAATACTATACCCTATGCATTTATGGTCACCTCTGCTCTTCTTGACAGCTTTGTATAGACTATCATAGCCATCCTTTCCCTTTCTTTTTATGTCCTTAGATCTAAAAAGAATCTCCTATTCATATACATTTAAAGTTTTGAAGATTTACTCCAAATGGTCATTTTATTATTTTGGTTGGAGTTTTAGATCAATTTAAATTTAAGCAAGTTAGCTGGGCATGGTGGTGCATGCCTATAATTCCAGCACTTGGGAGGCTGAGGCAGGAAGATTATCATGAGTTCAAGGCCAGCCTAGCTACATAGCAAGAACTATATAGCATGACCCTGTTTCAAAAAAATAAAAAAAATTTAAGCAAGGAAGAAATTAATACTGTGCTTATATTAAATTTTTATGTGATTGTTTTTCTACTCTAATTGCTTTATGTTTCATTGATTTTTAGAGTGACATTTTTGTATTTCTTACATTGCCTTTTTTATGTTTTATTTAGGTATTTTGTCATTACATTGCAGATTATCAAAAGCATTTTACTTTATAAAACATTTTACAACTTCAATAGCAACTTGAATTTAAATTCTAAATAAAAATTAAATTTTATCTTTATATTTCTAAGCATTGTTATATTGGTGTCAGAAATATATTGCACATATATTAAAAGTAGCTTATGATTTTTTCTTCTTCAAATTCTATAGTAAACTTGAAAATGACTTTTGCACCTTCATTTTGGTGTTGTGGAATTGTATCCATGTATATGTACTTCCCTGAGATGCATAAAATTTTATATCACCTGGATTACTATGCAACATTAATTTTTTGGTGAAAATGTCTGACTTTACCATTTCTTATAAGTAGGGTCTAGTGGTAGGGTTTTTAGTTTTTGTTTTTTGAGACAGAGTCTGGCTATGTAGTTGCAGCTGGCCTTTGAACTCACTGGATGTCTCAGGCTGGCCTTGAATTTGCAGTAGTCCTCCTGCTTTAGCCTCCTGAGTGCTGGGACTATAGGCATGTGCCACCACACCAAGCTGGTATTGAACTATTTGAGCAGTTGTTTGTCTCAGAAAACTTTTTATATTCTGAAGTAGTAGAGTTTTCTGCATGGCATATTTTTAGCAGTTTTTTAAAAAAATCGAAACTGTGTGCATTCCTTAATTCTTATCTACATGTCAAGAATTCTGTAGAAAAATTCACTGATAATCAAACAGGAGAAATTTATAAAATGTTTCTTTTTCTGCTGTCAAGATGCTTTGATGGTGACTTTGAAACTGATTATAATTTGTTCATTTTGAGTCTTTATGGGTGTCCTTGTTGGATATAATTGAGCTACTTGAATGTAGATGTCTCTGCCATGCTTGCTACTTACTGAATTCTTCAGCCACACCCTTCCTGTTTCTATTTGAAATGTTTTTCCATTAATATTTTTGTGGTCCTGGTTCCCTTAAGTTTTCTATGTTCTTGTTTAGTTTTTTTTTTTTTTTTTTTTTGTGCTGGGAATGGAACTCACGACCTCGCGTTTGCCAAGCAGGCACTCATACCACTGAGCTAAACCCCTGGCTCCTCTTGTTTAACTCTTTAAGCGTACTTCAAATGATTGTTTTAGATTCTTTGAGGATTCATAAATGTCATTTTTTTCTACTCTTTTGTTCTTTGATAATGAAATTTTTCCTCTGAGTCTGTTAAGATTCAATTTTTGTTGAGGTTTGTACACTTAGGAACCATTCTGCTGCATATTGCTACAGTCAATATGGAAAACAGTATCAAAGTTGCTCAAAACCTTAAAAATAAGGCTGAGAGTGTAGATTATTTATAGAGCACATGCTTAGCATGCAAAAGTCCCTGGGTTTGATCCCAAGCTATACAAAAGAACAACAAATAAAAATGGAAAAACTGTATAATCCAGAAATCCTACTGCAAAATCTGTAGCCAAAGGAAAATAAGGCACCGTGTTGAAGAGAAATCTACAATGCAAAGTTAAGTCAGCTTTATTCATGATTGATAATCATGAAGTAGAATCAATCTAAATTCTCTTTAGTAGGTGAATGAAAAAGATCATATGTATTATACATATGGTATATATGACCTTATATATAAGTGGGATACTATATTCATATATCAGTGGATTACTACTCAGCCATAAAAAGAGATAGTCTTATCATTCGATTCAGTACAGGTAGTCACACAGGACTTTCTAATAACTGAACTGAGCCTAATGCAATTAGTATGTAATTTAAATTATATAATGAAATTTTAAAAGTTGATTTTAGATACATAGTGAGTAAAATGGTAGTTACCATGACTTGTAATTGTTGGTGAAGGGTTTGTGGTGATATTATGTATGGATTACAAATTTTAGAGTACAAATCTTCAAAAGTTCAAGAGATACTCTATTACCACATGGTGAATATAGGTAATATGTTGTTCTCTTTAGACTTGCTAATAGAATGCATAGTCTTCTCAGAATAGAAATGATCATTATGTAAAATAATTTGAAAACAACATAACACGTGTGATACATACATGCAATTTAAATGAATAAATATCAATTAGAATGTTTACAAAATAATAAGAAAATTCATTCCACAATGTTTGTGGTCATTCAGTCTTCTCTGCTAGACACATTGATGTCTCACACTTGCTTAACACGCGTGATACATACATGCAATTTAAATGAATAAATACCAATTAGAATGTTTACAAAATAATAAGAAAATTCATTCCACAATGTTTGTGGTCATTCAGTCTTCTCTGCTAGACACATTGATGTCTCACACTTGCTTTTCTATGAGTCCTTCCTAGAATTACACTTGTGTTTTTCCAGTGAAAAAGGGTTAGTTTTATTTTTAAGATCCCAAACCCCCTCCTACTTTTGGTGACTCTATGTAGTACTCTCCTCATTTTTCTACTGCACTAGTTACTTAGATTTGGTCTCAGATTAGAGGAGTGCTTGTATTAAATACAGCTTTTATCTCCCATTCTCCACATAACGATAAACAGAAAACAGCTTTTATGCAAATCCCAAGAAGGCAGAACATGTCTATATGTGCTCCACTGTCCTCTGTGTTTTCTGAGGAAGAAAAAAATGGTTGGGAATTATGCTGTAACTACCCTGTATTGAAGAGTATGAGCTGTGGTTAATAAAAATTTCCTTCCCTCAAGTATGTGACTCCTTATTGTTGTGTTCAACTGGAGGCCTGTGAAATTCTAACTGGTTTTGAGAGTTCTAAGTAGTCACCTGAGGGTTTTATTATATTTATGTATCTGGGGGGAAATGAGGACCTTTGGTTTTGTATTCTATTATCTTGCTGAAGTCCTCAGATCAGTATAATGTATTAGATTTGTAAATTATATCTATCTCAGTGGGATAATTTTTTATTTTTGTTTCTTCAGCTATGTCTTCTCATCATACTCAAGGATTTTTATCAGAGAAGAGCTTGAAATGTTCTTTTCAAAAAGTGATACATCAAAGATCTGAAAATTGTGGCTTTAACAATTTGCAGTTAAGGAAAGACTACAATGTTAGTAAGTGTGAAGATGAGACTCTCTTTCATAATGAACATTATCAATCTATGACAACCAAAAATACCAAACATTTCAGTGCCAAAAGAGATAGAGAACATATAGCATCACAGAAAATACCTGAATTTATGCCACTGAATTTTAGTACTCCACATCAGATTATTAAATCTACCTTTTCCTGTGCCAAAAGATACAATTTTAACAAATGTGGGAAGGTATATACCCATCCATTAATGCATAGTCAAAGTCTATATATAAATATTTGGAAAACTCAAGACATATGTAATGAAAATGGGAAGGCCTTTAAGAACTGCTCTACTTTGCATAATTACCAGGATACTCATATTGAACCAAAAAATTCTCTCTGTAATAAAATTATTGAAAACTTTCACCATGGGTCAAATCCTAGTAAACAGCATTTTTCAGAGAATATTTATAAATGTGATACATGTGGGAGAGTCTTTGACCAGGGCTCACAACTTACTACCCATCAAAGTACTCATTTTCAAGACAAACTTTGTAACTGTAAAGACTGTGGGAAAGCTTTTGTTGATGACTCTACCTTTAATCAACATCAGAGCATTCCTATTGGAGAGAAGACCTGCAAATCTAAAGATAATGATAAAGCCTTTAAACATTGCTTACCCGCTACTAAACACCAGTTAATTCTTACTGGAGAGAAATCCTACAGTTGTAAAAATTCTGAGAAAACCTTTAATCAAACCTCAACATTGACTAAGCAACAGACACTTCATACTGGAGAGAAACCTTATAAATGTAGAGGATTTGGCAAAACCTATATTCAGAAGTCAGTGCTTACTCAACACCAGAGACTAAGTACTGAAGAGAAACCCTACAAATGTCATATATGTGACAAAACTTTTAGCCAAATTTCACCTCTTACTCAGCACCAGAGAATACATACTGGAGAGAAACCTTATCATTGTAAAGAATGTGGCAAAGCCTTTAGATACTGTACAACCATTATTCGACACCAAAGAATTCATACTGGAGAGAAACCCTATGAATGCAAAGAATGTGGCAAAGCCTTTATTCAGAGGTCAACACTTACTCAACACCAGAGAATTCATACTAAAGAGAAGCCCTACAAATGTACAAAATGTGACAAAACCTTTAATCAAACTTCACATCTTACTCGCCACCAGAGAACACATACAGGAGAGAAACCTTATAAATGTAAACAATGTGGGAAAGCATTTAGATATTGTACAACCATTATGCGACACCAAAGAATTCATACTGGAGAGAGACCCTACAAATGTGAAGAATGTGGGAAATGCTTTAATCAATGTTCAACACTGACTCAACACCAGAGAATTCATACAGGAGAGAAACCCTACCAATGTAAACAATGTGGCAAAGCATTCGATCGAAGGTCAAATCTTAGTAACCATGAGAGAATACATACTGGAGAGAAGCCATACAAATGTAAAGAATGTGGCAAAGCTTTTAAGTATTGTTCAACCATTATTGGACACCAAAGAATTCATACTGGAGAGAAACCTTACAAGTGTAAAGAATGTGGTAAAGCCTTTAATCAACGTTCAACGCTTACTAAACACCAGAGAATTCATACTGGGGAAAAACCCTACAAATGCTCAGAATGTTACAAAACTTTTAATCAAATTGCACATCTTTCTCGCCACCAAAGAACACATACTTCCAATTTTAGACAACATCACCAAATTTGTGTTAGATAAAAATTCTGTAAGGGTAAATTTCTTGGAAAATTCTGTAACTTTTCCACATGTTAATCAACATAAAAGAATTTATACTAGAGGAAAACCCTACAAATGTGAAGAACATAAAAACACTTTCATAGACATTCAGTTGTCTTCATTCAACATGAGGATGCAGATTTTATTAAAACCTTACATATGTATTTGCTAGGCACTTCATAACATCATTTTGAAAGTATTTATTTTGAAAAAATTCATTTACAGATGTAAAGGTGTAGGAAAGCCTTTGTTTATATTTTTAACCATAATGTGAGAGTTTTTACTAGGAATAAATCACACAAATAGGAAAATGTGGCCAATGGCTTTTGCTTAGAGTATACTAGTGTTGTCTTTCAAAAGTGAGAAATGCGGGAAGCAAGAACTCAAGAACCAAGCTAGTTTACTAAAAGCTGGCAGATGACAGAACAGCCATAAGGGGCTGAAGTTGATGATGATGTGTCTTTGTTCTCCTGAACTTCTGTACAGGTTTATGAGGTCACAAGTTCCTTGGCTTCCATGGTGACCACATTATACCACATCGCTTCATTGGAATGTCACAAGACCCTTTTACAACCTTCCTTTACATCTGGCCCATTTATCACAGGGATGCAGGCAGTGGTTGTCTTGACCAGTGTGTGCTCAAACTGTTTTTTTCATTAACTGCTTGGTTTTCTTTTATGTAATTCATGGCTAACTAGGTGGAGGAAGTTTCAGGAGCAAAGTTTAACTAAAAAGCTGAAATGGAGATTAAAAGAAAGTGGAGTCAGAGCTGCAGCCATTGCTTCCACATTCCCCACTGAAGGACATATTACTTCCTAAAACATCTGTAATTCTTCATATGGTGCTGGTTCATGTTCAGGCCTAAGTTTTGTGGTTTTTGTTAGCCCCAACATTTGTACCTGGTTTACACTATTTCAGATTCTTACTTTTATCCAGTTAATTAGACATGGTCCAAACGTGAGGAGTAAGCCCAGTGATCAGTGAGGTCAGCCCAGACTCCAGTTGAGTAACTGTTTGTACCAACCTTGGGTATTTTGATCAGCTTTAGCCCATTCCATAGACCTTTTGTCTAATTTCTCTAAAGTTCATGGAAACAACCTTATTCTTGTAAGGCTGCTTCTAGTCCCCCTTGTTCCATAAAGAATAGATTGAGTCCTTTCCTGTTTTGTAAAACTACTTCAGCTCAAAAATTTACTTGGCTGTGCAGTGTCCCGATTACGTTCCACACTCAGGTCACGTTTTGCTTTATAGTTTGTGTTAATCTAGTGAGTCTCTGGAGGCCTCCTTCAGAGTGAATCCCTGCACCTCTGCCTAGGCCAATGGATCTGCTTATACCTGCCTCCACCAACATTGGAAGTGCCACGACTGCCTATTAGACTTGTACTTGGTGTTTCTGAGAAATTAAATGGAACATTTGATCCCTTTGTATTGCTTTTTCTTGAGGAATTAACATTGTTAGGAGGCATGGACTGATGCCTGACCCTTTCTGTTGATGATCCAAATATTTAAACAACTCATTTACTCAGAAACACCAGTTCCCACTTGGGGCTTGGTAGGTCAACTCTTGGGGCATTGTTTGGTGACATGTGACTTGGCTGTGGTATAAAACCCATGTCCGTAAATTGTTTCTATCATTCCTAGAAGGAGAGCTTCTTGTTTTTCTGGAGTACAAAGTGTCTAATGGGGTGACTCTCTTTGGAGAGGCTTCTGCCTCATAGAGTGGTAGATTAGGTCTTATACCCGTCCAGCAGCTCTTAAGCAATTCAAATTGAGGTGGTGGTAGATCTCATTGTGCATCTGGTAAATGTCCATTAGTGCTTCTGTTTTTGACAGATTAATTTGCTTGCTCATCAGTTCTGAGACAGGTTCCCCTGGGGTGTCAGTTGAAATGTTTTTTCCAGGTTAATAGTGGGAATTATTTTTGGTTTTGACTGATCCTCACGATGTAATTTGTGTGTTAGTGCCTTAATAGGAGCAACTGGCTTGTTTGGCACTATAACCCTCCTAGATATGAGGAAAAAATTCCTTGGTCTCCCCTTCCATGTTGTTGTCTGTATATTTGAACACCCCAAGTTAGCACTCTCATCCAAATATTATCATTTACATCTTTGAAGATAATCTTGTGCACAGAAAGAGTGAATATGTGGTTTCACATTGAGCCCATTTTCCCTGTGCACTTGAATAAATGTATCATTTTGAACCCATCAATTGAGTTCTGATGTGGGATTGTGAGCTGGGTTTTTTTCTTTGACATGGCCCTAGACTCCAGTGGTTTCACATCCTAGCATGGACTGTATACCTCTCTCTCACTATTACAGTTCCCCCTCTTAACCTTTGGACACATACAGAAACCAAAGAATACTATGTCTATATCTGCATTGTCCTCAAGTCCTCTTTGTTCAGTGCCACATGCAGGAAAAGGCTGAGGGGCCTTGCCATGACACCAGTTAGGGTTCCACAGTTTGAACATAGGGATAACAAAGTGGACATGTTGGTGACAGGAGTATCTCATAAATTAGGTTGGCCTTGCCAGTTTTAACAGAGTCCTGTTTTACATGCTTGATGTGATACCCCCATAGGTGTCCATTGTTTTTGTTGAGGACTTTTATACTAAACCATGAATCAAGTGGCAAGGCTCCCTATCTCTGGTCCAGAAGCAGGAGAACATATGCGCAGCAGGAGTCATGGTGTGGGCCTAGAAACAGCCAGGTTTTGTTGCCCTCTGGGAGCATTGCAGTGACCAGGTCTTTGGTGTAGGTGGTGGTGTCACTCGTTTCCTCAGGTGTCCACTTTTTGACTGTGGAGTGATGAATGCACAGTGTATAACCTATAATCGTTAAAGCAGTGGGCATGGTCAAAATTAGTTCCTCATGGCCTGGCTACCTCAGGCTCCTCTTTCCAGGACTTAACTAAAATTTTATCCCCAGGTTTGAAGGAATGAATGGGTGTGAATCAGGATAGGGTGACATTGTAACACAATCTGCGGGAGATCTTTTAATGTCCAATGCAGTGCCTTCATATGTTGGCACAAGTCTAAAGTTCCAATTTCCTCTAGCCCCTCTAATCCAGGCACAAGTAGAGGAGGCTTCCCAAATACTACCTGAAAATGAATGAGTCTATCCCAGTACAGGGTGCGCCATGATCCAAGAAGTCAATGTGGAAGCATCAAGATCCAGTTAACTCTTGTCTCTTGGCAAAATTTTGCCAAGGTGTTGTTTTTGTTTGTTTTGTTTTGTCTTTTTGAGATAGGGTCTCATTATGCAGTTCAGACTGGCCTTGAGTTCACTTGATAGCCCAGGCTGGTCTCGAACTTGCAGTGATCTCTCTGCCTCAGCCTCCCAAGTGCTGGGATTATGGGACTGCACCAACTCACCCAGCTTCACTGAAGTTATTTGGAGTTTGATTTTGTCTTTCCACTTAACCTAAACTCTGAGATCAGTAGATTGTGTAGCTTCCACTTAAGTCCTAAGGTCCCTGACAGACCCTGGACTACTTGACCCATAAAAGCAAGTCCATTATCAGAACCTACCATTATAGGGAGCTCTTCCCAAGGTATAATTGACTCCATTACGGCTTTATCTACTTCCCTAGATGTCTCAGTCCTAATGGGCTGTCTCTACCCAGCCAGAATAGGTATGGATTAACACCAGCTAATAGTTTTTATTTCCACTGCTAGGTTTGATTTCAGTAGTCTACTTCAACATCTTCAAATGACAAAATCCCTTGTCTCTGAACACCTAGTTGTTGGAGCCATGAGACTGGATTGTTGTGGGTGGGAAGTAAAACATCTTGGCTTCCAGAGTCTCAGCTGAAAGAAATGGCAGCCAGGCAAGTGTGTCATAGCTGTTTTTCCCAAATGAGTGGCTGTGTAAGTCCTGTATTACCAAAAGCCCCTGAAGTCTCAGGAAGGAAAACATTTCCTCCTGGCAAGACTTGTCATCCATCTTCCACAGTGGGCTCTTCCACCTTAGCCCATAAAACTCCTTCTCTGAATACTTAGGAGGCTCTAGAAGTGAGGTCACCAAGACATGAGCAATGGGAGACTGATCTATACCTGCAGCTTGTTTAGTGGCCAGGTTGGCTGCTTGATTTCCTTGGGCCTTTACATATTCATTCTTTTGATGACCTAAGCAATGTATCACCATTACCTTGGAAGGCAACCAAATGGCCTATAACAGGTTTAATATTACTTGGGAATTTTTGATGTTCTTTCCTCCTGCTGTCAGGAGACTTATCTCCTGGTAGATGGTGCCATGAACATACAGTGTTGCAAAGTCATAATGAGAGAGTGTAAATGTTTACTCATTTGTCTTTTCCTACCTCCAAGATCCAGGTGAGATCAATGAATCCAGCTCATTGTGCCAGTGTCCCAGGAGACAAAGCCTCTGACCAGACAGTCTGTTCAGGGGTGACAAGTGTGCTTCCAACCCCCAAACGTCAGTTACCATGCTGCTGCCATCAGCCTATAGAGTTAGATCAAGATCCTGGAAAAGTACATCCTGCAGGTCTGGTTGAGCTGAATACACCATCTCAATGACCTCTGTTCAGATGGCTTCTGGGATGAGGGCAGAAGGAAAGCAGGGCTAATAGTATGGTTTTAGTTACTAACCTGAGGTTCTCTAAAACTTGTTGATAGAAGCTTACCAGTAGGTCTTCACAACAGGACCTCAACTTCATGGGGAATGAACATTTAGCTTTTGTTCCAAAGTTAATTTGTCTGCTTCTGTTATTAAGATGGCAGTTGCTGCAGTAGAACACAGGCAAGGGGGCCATTCAGCCACCACACGGTTCAGTATCTTAGATAAATATGCCATGGGGAGCTTCCAAGTCTCTAAGGCCTGATTCAGGACACCCGAAGCAGTACCTTTTCTTTCATGGACAAAAAGCTGGAAAGGTTTGGTGATGTGTGGCTGTGCCAGGGCAGGGGCACTTACTAATTAGTCCTTTAAGGTTTCAAAGGCTGCCTGGTGCTAAGGGGTCCACTCAGGGAGGTGCTGTTTCCTCCTTTCCAACACTCATGCAGGGATTTTGTTATAACTGCAAAAATAGGAACCCTGAGATGACAGTTTCTGACTGTATCCAGAAATTCGCTCAAGTCCTTTCTGGTTACAGGCTCTCTCAGGCTCTGAATGGCCTGAGTGTGTGAGGTTGACACAGAATGTGTCCCATTGTTTAACATGAATCCCCAAAATTTAACAGTTGTACACAAATTTGAGCATTTTTAAAAACACTCAATACTCCTTAGTCTGGAGCTATCCTAGCAACATCTTTGCTTCCTCTTTCTGTGGCTCTTGTGTTTCAGCAGCTAGAAGCAAGTTACCAACATATTTTAACAGAGAACTTCCAGAGTTTTCTTGGCTAAAAGGAGCTAAGGCCTTGGTCAATGCTTCTCTGAATATTGTTTCAGAGTTCTTAAATCTCTGGGGAAGACTTGTCCAAGTTAATTGGCATTTATGTCCACTCAAATGGAAATATTTCTTAGGATCTCATAGACAAAGGAATGCAAAAGAAAGAGTTTTAAATCTGATACAAAATACCAAATTTTATGCAGGAGGTCACAAAATGAGTAAGGTTTGGGGGTTTGGGTTCTTATGGTAGAGGATGATAACCAATTTACAGCTTGTAAATGTTGGACAGGTCTATATTGTTTCCAGGCTTTCAAACTGGCAGAAAAGATGTATTCCATGGGGACTGATAATTGTTTAATATTCCTGCCTCCATCAATCTCTGTACATGGGATTTAATTCCCTTTTGAGCCTCTATAGTCATTGGTACTGTTTTAGACCACCTGGCCTTGCGTGTCCTATCACCTCCACTATCACTGGGGCAGGGGGCACATGAGCTGCCAAAGCTGGAAGGTTGTCCTCCACCCATTTTGCCTAGCGAGCAATACTCACAGTAGGCCCAGGCCTCAAGAGACAAGCACGTTTCTTAAAAGCTGGCAGGTGCCGGAACAGCCATAAGAGGCTGAATCTTTCAACAATAAGCCTTTGTTCCCCTGAGCTTTTATATGGGTTTATGGGGTCACAAATTCTTTAGTTTCCATAGTGACCATGTTACACCTCATCACTTCATTGGAAAGTCACATGGCCCTTTCCCAACCTTCTATATCTTTCCCATTTATCACGTGGGATTTATGCAATGGTCATCCTGACAAGCGTGTGCTAAAACCATTTTTTTTCTCCTTTATGGAATTCATGGCTAACTAGATTAGGGGATTTCAGGAGCCACATCACCTAAAGTTTAACTATGAGCTAAAATAGAGACTAAAGTGTGAAAGGTTTTTGCCCTACTACGAATCATTGAATATTGTGGTGGTTTAACATGTCAGAAGCCCAAAAGAAAAATGACACGTTGATGACCACTTCCTCTGCTTTTCCCCTCAGCTCTGATTACAACTTCTTTCCTTTCTTGTGTCTGAAGAAAATCCCAGTCATTTCCTCACATGTCATCAATGCCCATGATGAACCCTCCCTCTTGTGAGAGGTCATAACTCCTGTCATGCTTGTCCCTGGTCACAGGAGAAAGCTCAGCCCCATTATGAGTTGTGTCCTCTTCTCCACATCCTCAATAAAGGCCTCCTTTTCTTTCTTTTTTCCTCTCTGTTGTGCCCCAAACCCCTAACATTTGGTGCCCTGTGAGTTGGGTTGGTAGTGTGTGTGGCTCCTGGGGTCACCCCTGGTTTTGAGCTCCCCTGCATTGGAGTCATCCCGCCTTTCCCCAGGACCTGCCTATTTACCATTGCTTGCCTGCATCCAACACTCATGCACCTCATTTATCAGAGGTGAGTCATCTCTCTGTCTGAGGTTTCCTGTCTCAGTTTCTCACTCTCTGACTCTCAGAAATCCATGAGCTCATGTCTGGAAACATCTTGCATGTCCCTTGTACAGAGACAACAGTTCTCATTCACCTCAGGTAAGGCTATTGCCTTCACTCCCTGAACTGTTACCCTGTTGTCTTTTGGGACCCCCCCCCCTTACACTATTGGTGATGGCCAATGAGAACAGGTGATGGGGCCTTCTGTGTCACATTCTCAAAATGGGTGATGACTTCTTTTGAAAAGTATGACCCAGGAAAACTCTCATGCTCCTTGGGCAGAGCTACTGTCTGTCTTTGCTCATCTCTAATTTGGTCACTATGGGGAATAATTTTTCCTGTTCCCCCAAAAGCACACCTCTGGGTTCCCTGGTTCATAATCTTTGTGCGCTCAGTCTCCCGAAGACTGTAAAAAAACAAAACAAAAAAACTGATCTTTTACTGCCAGGTGGCTTGGCCAACTTACAAACTTGCTAGCAGCCAGTGGCCTAAGGGGAAAACTTTTTATCCCTTTATCCTTCAAGATTTAAATAACTTTTGTCATGGCAATGGCAAGTGGCTCAAAGTCTCTTATGTCCAGCCATTTTTCACATTGAGGACATACCCCTCTCTTATTCAGTCGTAGAAGGCAGCCCAAGTACTTCTGGCTCACTCTACTTCATCTAATTCCCTCCCTTCCTCCCCTCCGTACCTCTTAGATGATGTGTCTCCTGTCATTATTCCTCCTCCCCCACATCCCCAAGGCCAAACCCCTTAGCCTTCTCAACCAGAGGTTTCTGAGACCCCTGCTTCACCCTCTTCCCTTTACTCACCCCTAACAGCCTCTAATTCTTCCTTTACTTTCTTTCCCCAATCTCAGACTCCTCAATCTCCTCAACCTGAGCTATCTATTCTGCTGGATGGCCCCTCTTCTTCCCCCTTAGCTCCTGCATTGCCATTTTAACCTCCAGCTCACCACACTCAATCTCACATCTCTCAGCCACCTAGCACAGTACATGGTATTCAACCACCATCTTGTGATTCCATACTATGTCATCCTCAGCAGCCATCTTGCTGCAAGTTACATGGAAGACAGCCTCTATCTTGTGGTCCTCCACCATATGACAGCCCACTGCCATCTTATGACAGTCACATGGTAAATGGTTGCCATCTTGCAGTCCCTCATCATGTGATCAGCAGCAGCCATCTTGTTTCAGGTCACCAGTTGCCATCTTGTGTACCCTGATCATGTGATTAAGAGCAGCCATCTTGTTGTGAGTCATATGGTAACCAGTTGCTGTCTGTGCTTCCCTGTTGTATGGCAATGAATGGCCATCTTGTAGTCGATCACCATGTAACTGCCCACAGATGCCTGCTGGGCAGTTGGCCACTCAGTGGCCATCTAAACCTCCCACTCCATAACCTTCTCAGCCTCAATCCCTATTCCTCCTTTGGGAACAGGTTGGTCCTGAGGGACTAGTTTGTATCCATGTTCCTTTTTCCTTTGCTGGCCTATCTCAGATTAATCATAAATTAGGTTTATTTTCTGCTGACCCAAAAAATTATATTACAGAGTTTAAATTTATAACTAATTGTTATGGCTTACATTTCAAGGATGTTTATGTGATTCTAAACACCACCTTCAGCTCACAAGAACAGGCTCAATTATGGCAAGTGCCTCAAGAGAAGTTGACCATAGAAATAAACAAATACTACTAAAAATGACCCTGGGCTTACTATTTTTATTTCAAGAGATCTCTGTTAATTGACCTACAAAAAGGTTTTCTCTAGACTACTTACACTTACAAATATAAAAACTATAAGAGTGATTATAATTCAAATTGACCAAATATATTTGAGCATACTATGATTGTGTAAAGTATTTGTCTGTTAAACTGTATATGTTTCTATGTCTAATCTGTACAGATTGTCTATATATGTTTCTTTGTTTTTCATATCCAGAAACAGCTGTTCTTTTTCATTTGTGCTCAACAGTCTTTTTTCTTTTTGCATTTTGAGATCATTTAATCTTTTTATTTGGGTTATAAATTTAAAAACCATGCTTCCACCTGGGCTGCCAGCTGATCAAAATGATGCTAAAATTGGTTATATAAATGTAATATATATTGTTGTTTATTATTGATTTGAGAATATCTAATTGTTTAAAAAATTAATGGATTAAATGTTATGCTTGGGTTTTTCATAAGTCATCAAAGGGTGGGTAGAGATAATTGGGCAGGACTTCAGTTGATAAGTAAGAAAGTGGCTGCTTGGTAACATTTAACCAGTTCTTGTTCATTAATCAGAGGCCCCAGTAATCTCCATAGCCTTATGGGAGACAAGCAAACTAAAGTTATAAAAATATATTAAGGCTTTTGATTGAAAGATGCTAGTACAAAGGTTTCATATGACTAAGACAATTCATTATTGCTGATCTTATGGTATAGTAAATGTATTCATGTCTTCAAGTATACAGATCTTCTAAAATGTAAAATTGGGATTGTTTATGATTATAAATGTCTTCTTTCAGATCCAGACAGTTGCCTTTTCCTTGTGCTCCAGCCAGGATATTCAAGGCAACCAACATGAACTCACCAGTCAAATGATAATATTTTAAACCAAAATTTATGTAATGTATTTGTCACTATACTTAGAGATGTTTAGACATTGAGCAGTCCAAACAATGTCAAAAATTTCTTCAGTGAAATCCTATTAAAGGACACACTAAATAAAAGTTTCTTATGTATTAGAGATGATTAACCAAAAAAGGAATATCTTATGTCAAAAATGAAAATTCAAGTGTGTTACAAAATGTCATCATGATTGTTATGCTAAAATATTGAGAATAGTTTTGATTTATAATTTTCTGTGTGAAATATGTAAGTTTGCTAATATTCTATAGGATTCAAATGTTAAAACACCCATGGTTAATAGAAAATAGCAGTTCCATTTAATGTTGTAAGACACTTGATATTTAGATAAGATAGTAATATTAAGCTTACTGCCTCTACCACACTGTACTGTTATCAACCTTTTCTTCTGGATGTTTAACAATTAAAGTTTAGAGGCCAAAAATTAGAGAGATAGATGAGTTAAGAGATAGCCAGTTTTTTGGTCCTTGCCCTCCAAGGTCAGTAAAGACCCAGGACATAAGAGAACCTCATCTGTGACTTTTGATACTTAGTGAGTTCCTTGTCTTCTGATCAAGGACTTTGTGATACCACAGAGAAATGTGATCATTGAAGTGTAGTGTGCCTAAGGAGAGTCACCAAGACAAAAAAATCTCTCAAGTTTTCACAGAAAACAACTTGGTCAAGCAATAGGTGTGACTCTTTCAGGTGGCTGACACTGACAGTAGAGCTAAGAGGTCCTATGCATGGTTCCAAGGTAATGATAACTTAACTTCTTTTACTATCATTACTCCTTTTGTTTCTCTCATATAATTGCTCTGGCTAGTATTTCCAGCACTATATTCAGTAGGAGTGGTGATAATGGACACCCTTGTCTTGGTCCTGATTTCAGGGTAAAGGCTTTCAGTTTTTGGCCACTTATATGATGCTGGCTTTTGGTTTGTTATAGATGGCTTTTATCATATTGAGGTAAAGACCATCTATTCCAATTACTTGTAAGGTTCTTATCATGAATAAGTGTTGGACCTTATCAAATGCTTTTTCTGCATCTATAGAAATGATTATGTGATTCTTATTTTTGGCTCTATTAATATGGTGGATTACATTTATTGACTTATGTATGTTGAACCATCCCTGCATGCCTGGGATGAAACCCACTTGGTTGTATTGTATAATCTTCTTGATGATTTGCTGCATTCTGTTTGCCAATATTTTATTGAGAATTTTTGCATCTATGTTCATTAGGGAGATTGGCAGGTAGTTCTCTTTTTTGGTTCAGTCTTTCTCAGGTTTTGGCATTAGAGTAATATTTAATTCCAGGAATTAGGGAGAATTGCTTCCCTTTCAATTTCATTGAAGAGTTTGTGGAGTGTCAGCATTAAATCTTCTTTGAATTTCTTGTAGAATTCTGAAGTGAATCTGTCTGGATCTTGGATTTTCATTGTTGGTAAGGATTTAATAACATTTTAAATTTTGTTAATTGAAATTGGGTTATTCAGCAGTTTTACATCTTCTTGACCAAGCTTTGGTAATTTATAAAGAAGTTGTTTCTTTATAAATGAGTTGCAAGTCATCATGGAAGGAAAAAGTCTCCACAGCTATCTAGACAAAAAGCTAGGCTATGGATATTCTTTTTTCCTCACCATGGTCCTGGTGGAGTAACACATTTGGATCATGGGTGTCTTTCCTTCTACCTCTCCTGGGTCCTTTAAATTGTGGTAATGATCTGCCTCCTCAGAGCACCTTGTTTTTTTAAAACTTTTTGAGGTTTCTCCAATCTAGGATCCAAGCATTCACCAATGATGAAACACCTGGTACCAGCTCCTACATGGGCATCAGCCGTCATCCCCTCAACCCTTCCAACCCCAACGTGATGCCCCCATCCAGCAGAAAGTAATCAGAGAGAGTCGTTGCCCTTTCCTGATAACAAAAAGATGGGAATGAAAGGTTTCTCCCCACTATAGATTACTGACTATTAAGGTAGTGGTCTAACATGGCAGAGGGCCAAAACAAAAATGAAACTTACCCTGATGATCCCTTCCTCCTCCCTCCCCCTCAGCCCTGATTACAGCTTCCTCTTTCCTTTCTCTTGAGTCAAGAAAATTCCAATCAGTTCCCCATGCATCATCAACATTCACCCCAAACTGTGTCTCTGATCAGAGATCATATGACCTCCTGTCTTGCTTGTCCCTGGTCAGAGGAGAAAGCCCTGGCCCACAAGTTGTGCTCTCCTCTTCACATCCTCAATAAAGACCTCTTTTCCTTTCTTTTTGCACCAAAAAACCTTAACAAACAGAAAATGGAGTCATAGCTGCTTCCATTGCTTCCATACTAGGTATCAATAATTGACGTGGTAGACAGTAATGCATAGCTGAACATATCAGAGAACAATACAAATTACTCATGTCTACAGGCCTATGTTGATTATAAGTCCATGCTGAGAGATAGCCTCATTTTTGAAAACTGGACAAATAATATTTTCCAAATTGGACATTGTATTAGAACAAGATAGGTTTCTCACAGTTTTTAAACTGTTTCTCAGAGACTATAGAAAGAATTTTGGATTTTCTGAAGATTAAAACCTTTAAGTTTTTAAATAAATAAGTTAAATATTCATCCTGTGTTAACAATATTGAGTATTGAGTGTCATTCTAACCTAGGCATTAAACTCTTGCTTTTTAGTGAAGATTGTTGGTAAAAGATGATGATGTTTACTGGGTAAACAGCTCAATAATTTTCTAGTAATTTTTTTTGCCCAGGGCTATTAAACTTTAAATAAAAACAATTATTCCTGTAAGTCATATTGTATTCATTCTTTTTTTAATAACAGAAATTATGTTAGTTATAGAAATATAATAATAAGCCCTTCACTTATGAATCTTTAATTAACATTTATGAATTTTTACCCTTAAATTATTCTTTACATGTCACCCAATGGAGATACAAAGCATACAGATTCCTTGGTATTAATAATTTACCTTAACTGAAATATACACACATTACTATATCTCCAGGCATGAGACAATTATAGAATTATTGTGTGCAAATACCTACTAAAATGGTATGGAAACAAAGATAATTTCAAAATGTTTTATATTTTACTAGAAAAAAAATTTCATATATCCTGAACAGCTTCTGTTTTGTCTGCACTGAATTCATTTCCCAAGATATTATTCTTGGTTTAGAATTTCCTTCTGGTAAATCTTTCTTTTAAATTTTAAATTTTTAAAAATTTTAAAAAAAATTTGTTTCTTTTTAAGTTTTTCTATTACTCATGCAATACCTCATATGGCTTACTTGGTGAAGGTTTATAAGGTATTGTATCTGTTATGTCTGCAGATATTTTAGGAATTTTGGTACTGAATTGTGTTCCAAAATTTATTTTTAAAATATAGTTCTATATTAAGATATATATCTTATAGTTGATGTGCTCCATTATGTCCCTCTAGTGAATTATTTTGTGTAAATTTTTACTTACTGCTCTTCTTAATTTGATTAATGATTTTTTTAAATGATAATGTATTTACTGAGCCAGGTAAAAATTGGTGAGGCATAAATCATGAGGTTGTTTTAACATTTGTGTGATATACTCAAAAATACATGGCAGTGCTAAGTATGTGATAGATACTCCATAAATAGGCAAAAATATTCACATAGAATGAGTACATTGTTTTATGTAAGAGGATGAAAAAGTTGTAAGTGAAGAAATTATATTAATTCTGTATGCAAACAAGACACTTGTTCCCAGGCTGTACACCTGACACTATTGGAATCTAAGGATTGTTGTTTTATTTCTTACCTATCTCTTGTATCTCCTTGGTCACAGTTGCTTGTTTAGCTACATATGCAGTGCAGTTATTCTTCTGTGCCTGTGTTATAGCTCTTGATTTCCCATTATCCTCTTCCCGTCATCTCACACAGAAACTTTTTCAATTCTGTTGATAGTTTGGAATATTTCTACTGCAAAGATGCATTAACTTTGTGGGGTTGTGTGTGTTTCTGTATTTTGACTGACACGTATGTTGCTATTAAAACATCCAAGAATCCTTCCTTCTAGCTAATTTGTAATGCACACCATATTATTAGGTGCAGTCATCCTGTTATGTAATAGAACACGAGAGTATATTTTTCCTGTCTGTCTAGTTATCTATCCTGACTTATCTCCTTTCCACTTTCTTCTTCTGTGAGGTCAGCTTTTAATTTAGATATCACATGTGATTATGTATAAATTATTTCTTCCTCGTTTAACTCATTTCACTTAGATTTCTGTAATTTCATTCATTTTCCTCAAAGTGGCATAATTTTATGTGTGAATATTCTGTTGTATATCCCCCTTTCTTTGTCAATTCAGTTTTTGTGAATTCTAATGTTGATTCCATAACTTAACTGTTATAAAGAGTTGCTGTGATGACCAGGTAGGGGCAGCAGTCTTTATTCAGTGTATGTATTTTATCTCTTGGGCACAACATTCAATGTCGTATTGCTGGATAGTATGGCAGTGATAATTTTAGAGTTGGCAAGAAACAAGATAACTTAGGAAATTAAAAAAATTCTCTTCCTAAACTGACAGAGATTAATGTGTCTATCTTGGAAGTGTATTTCTGTGTCTATACTGAAGTAGACAAGGGACCCACTTGATTATAAAAGCATAAAATGGTCAAAAGAGTTCACACTGATACTAATCACTGCATCTGGAGTGGTGATACTGATGTAAGAACAAAGCAGATTTGTGCACAAAGATTATCTCATTGGGCATGAAGAGGGTCCCAGGCGTTTCTCCTCTATTGGCAGGAGGAGTGTCTGGGCCAAAGCCCAGAGGACCTGTGCACAGTGGGCACTGACTCTGAGAAGCCTGTCACAGTCTGACAACTGCGCAGCCACCTAAGTGGCAGTGGTCACCAAAGACGCACAGGAGCTTTCACCCTGCCACCTGATGCTGCCGCTGGTTGGTGCCATCTGGTGTGATCTGGCAGTGGTCTGGCAGGAGCCGTGCATAAGCATGGCCTGCGTTCATCTCAGACTGCAGTGGCTTCTGTGGAGAGACTGAGATTGCAGCCCTGTCTCCAGGCTTCATTGTCTCTACCTCCCTGCTCCCACCTGGAGGGCATGCCTAGTCCATGCCATCACAGGAGCACTGGTGCAGGAGAGGCCCTGCAAGGGCCTCTGGATGCTGTAATGCAGGTTATTGGACTGTGGTCTCGGAGCAGACAGAATGGTGCCTCTCAATCAATGGGTTCCTAGGACGTGGTATTTATTTACTGGAGTTTATTTTTGTTGCCAGTTGAAATTAATAGGAGGGAGAAACTCAACTTACTGGAAAAGCTAACTATGGATTTTTCTGTGGAGTACTGTGCACTTAGTAAGTTTTTTTCTCTTTTCACTAATACCCGTTCTCTTCCTAACCAGATGTTCCAGTAGGAGCTGTGAGTGCCCAGCCCTGTGTGTCACAGGTGCTTGTTTTGCAGCTGCCGACAAAGTCACACAACAGTGTTTTCCATACTGCCCATGTGAAGGGTGAAGGTGCCAGATGTCTGGATTTGAATTTTAGAATATCAGAGGCTGAGAAGATACCTCAAGCTTCTGGAGGAAAGAATTAGGCCTCATTAGTGAATCGGATGATAATGGTTACATATTTTCATTGCCAATCCTAAAACATATATGGAGCCTGAAGAGACCCGGAACAGTAAAAACAACCTTGGACAAGAGCAAAGCAGGATGCATACAATACCTGGAGTCAAGTTATGCTACGAAGCAGCAGTGGGAAAAGCGACACGGTACGAGAACAGAACAAGCATGAGGATCAGTGGAACAAAGTAGGGGATACAGAGACACCCCAGACGCATTCAGGTATTTGCTCTTTGACAAAAGGGCCAAAAGCATAAGTTGGGGGAAAGATAGTCTATTCAGCAAATGATGCTGGGAAAATTGAGTAACAGTTTGCTGAGCACCCATATATCTCCTCATGCACTGAATTAAGATGGTTCAAAGCTCTAAACATTAAAACAGAAATGCTGAACTTACTGGAAAGCAAAATAGGGAAGACATTTGAAGTCCTAGGTGTAGGAAAGGATTTTCTAAACAATTGCAATTGCACAAGAAATAATAGCAAGAAACAAGAAACGGGACTAGGTCAAATTAAAACCTTCCGTACCGAGGGTGGTGGTCCGCGCATCTATTGGGAGGGTGATACTTGCAATATGGTGAATATGGGGGTTTCCTTTGGTCTTGTTTTTGAAATCCAATATTGTTCTCACTGTTTTGTTTTGTTCCTATTTATTGTTTTGTTTTATTCATTGCTCTGTTTTGATTGGTTTTATTCTGTTTTGTTTTGTGTGATTCTAGTCTGTGAGGAAAAGGACCATCACTGTGATGGTAACAGGATATACAATGGTAGCCACTGTTGATGACCTATTGTCCTGTTTTGAAGTTCTGTACCACTTTCACTGCTTTGTTTTGACTGGCTTTATTCTGTTTTGTATTGTTGGCTTTTATTGTCCTTAAAATAAAAAAAATTTCCATAAAAAGCCACGTGTGGTGCCTCACTCTTATAATCCCAGTACTCAGGAGGCTGAGGCAGAAGGATTGCCATGAATTTCTAGCCTGGGCAGCGTAGTGAGCTCATGGACAGCCTGCACTACACAGGGAAAACCTGTGTAAAAAGGAAAAAAGCTTTTGTGTAATGAATGAGTCAGTCAGTAGAGTGAAGAGACAACCTACAGAATGGGAAAATGGTTTGTCAGGTAGTCCTCTGGCAGAGGACTAACATCTAGAATATAGAGAGAGCTCTATGGGTAGTGTTTATTAACTGCACATTAACCGAAAAACAAAAATCGGCACGATTGGTTTGATCAAAGTTTATGTCACTATCACTGTCTCTGTCTCTGTCTTGCTCTCTTAGACACACACAAAAACACACAGAAACAGACATACACATCAACACAGTAATGTGCAGTGGAGACTTGACTGAAGATTTAAAGAATTCTCACAAAGGAGGGTTTACATCATCACATCCACTCAAACAGCCAGGGCTCCTCACTTGATATGTCCATCTTTCTGTCCAGCGCCAGGGACTCATTATCGTTCCCATGTCTGGCTCTTCTCCTGCCATGGTCGTGTCATCCATGAACCCGTATTGTTTGCTTTCCATCTTCATTGCTATGTACTTCTCTTTCAGCTCCCATAGCAACTAGGTCCCTCTTTAATTAGAATGCGACGTAAAAGCCACTTTAAACAGATTAGAACATATTGGTGATGTTCACCACACACACTGCCAGTTCCTTAATGTTTCTTAAGTTACTTCTCAAGCCTGCTTTGACATTCTCCCACTTGTGATTTGCTTGCCCTTAAGCATGCAGATGAGCCACGGCTGGACTCACACAGTCCAGGGCATTCTTTTCTCTCAGGTCTGGATTGTTCAGTGCTAGGCATGTGGGTCCCCACTTCTCTAACTCACAGCCCTCAGAGGGATAAAATGTACACAGTGACATATATGATATCTTCCACCTAAGCTTTCCACCTCTCCGTCTATCTTGTGTATAAACATACACAACCTTGAAGTGACCTGGACAAAGATTTCAACATTTCTAGTTTTCTAAAACATATAGCAGAAACTTGTAAATAAGAATTAATACAACTTACAAAGCATAAACATGTAGGCAGCATAAGCAGAAACCAGTTGAGGCTGAGTGTGGTTCTGGCTGTGATTGTTGTACTGTTTTGGTGGCAAAAATATCTTCCTGCCAAATTTCAGAGTGGTTTGGAGACAAAAGGTGAGATGATAGATTTCAGAATGTCTTGGGGAAAAACTTTGTATTTTGATGTAACGATTAAACCTTCATATGTTGTTACCTTGATGGATCCTGTTTGGGAAAAACCATGTACTAAAGTTGCAGAATTTCATGCAACCATAAAAAAGATTGATTTTCTACTCATACATACAAGAGAGAGGAATGAAACTATATAGCAAGTATCTGAAATATAGTAACTTAAACTTTTCTAATTGTAAGAAAATAAACCACATATTTACCTCCTATGAGTTTACATTAAAGGAATTCTCAAGTTAAAAGCAAATATCCTTGCTATGCAATGAATTCATTCATTTTGTCTCCTGGTTTGAATACCATTTAATAACTAGAACAACCCAATTGGAGGGTCTAAGAAGCACTATTTTATTTTCCATTAACTGCATGGCAATTTTCCTTTACAATAGATGACAATAATGCAAATATAATAATGCAACAAATTTAACTGGAGGCTGGTGATATTTAATAACTTGTAAAGGACAAAAGTATTTCAAGAATGAACATTTAAACTGCATCTTTATCAATTATGTAAAGTGCAAGTTATTTCTGACATTGTCCTTTGGCTTTTGGTTGCCAGTTGGGAAAAATATTTGTACATACTAAATTGTTTAGCTGCTGGCTGTTTTGTGAATAAATTAAGCACTTTTTTCTTTTCTTTTTTTTCTTTTACTTTTTAAAGCACTTTTTTTATAAGACAACATAAACCCAGTACTATTACTGAAGGCTTTGGGAGACAATGTTAATGTAGTTTATGCTTAAAAACCTACAACTGCCAAAAATTCATAGTAATTAATCAACATTTTTCCACGACAACTTGACAGAGGCAGTCATTGCAGGAGATTTTCTTTTTTTTTAAAGATAAAGTTACTGGATGTATAGATTAGCCTATTATTCCTTTGGGACTGCCTTATTGTAGCTAAAATATTAATGCTGACTTTTTCTATAGAAAGAGAATTTAGAACCCACTCTAGATAATTCAACTCAATTCTTTGCCTGTGAATAGAATTACATTCTACTGTGCATTTTTTTTTTTTTATATATAGAGGTACTGGGGATCAAACTCATGACCTAACACTTGCCAGGCAGGTGCTTGTACATCCCTGAGCTACATCCCTGGCCTAACTGTGTGCTATTATAATCTACAATTTAGAATTAGAAAACTGAGCACAAGAATAAAAATTAATACAGAATTTGCTTTTCATAGACTAGAGATTTTGCTCTAAATTCTGTGACACATTTTGGTGGTCACTGAGTAGTCCCTGGGGGAAAGCATCTTCGCTAGAGAAGCATTTCAGTTCAGTGCAACACATAGGTGTAAAGTCCAGTTATAAGTTTTCAACTCTTTATAGCAGTCACTTAGACTCAAATGCACAAAGCAACATATATTTAAGTCAAAGTTCTCAAGGAAAAGAAGAGTTCAAATTTACCTTGGGTTTTGTTTCCATTGTGAAACACTTTTTTCCAGTTTTTTCTTCCTCCTGCACATCAAGATGACCTTGTTTAATGAAATCCTTAAATCAGCCTCTGGGTACCAGAATGTGCTTGACAGTGACCATAATCTAACATTCTAAAAACTGGCCAGAGATGGTATCTAACTCACACCTTTCAAACAGGAAATCTTAGGCAACATAATGGCTGACAATTTTGATTTATTCCATAAAGAATTTTTAAGTGTTTGTAAGTAAGTTGATAACATTTTTAAAATGAATAATAGATATTATGAAACAGGAAGAAACTGTTCAAATGGGAAAGGGAACTGGGGAGAGGAGAGAGGGAAAGGAAGGAAGGGAGGAAAAATAAAAAAGTGAATAGAAAGGAAAAATGGAAACAAAGCCTTTGTTAATAAAGTGAGGAAGACAGGTTGAAAGGAGGAGAGGGAATTGGGGAAAACAGAAGAATCAAGCTCTATGATATACAGGTACAAATTCTCTTTGATGAGTGGGATAATTATGTATATCTAAAATGTACCCATAAAATTAATTTTAAGTGATAAATAAAAACACAAATTTTCAGTTGTTCTTGAAAAAAATAAGACAACTGACACATTTGAGATCACATTATTCATGATGACCATGGCAGGCCGAAATTGTCACACAGCTGACCTTCAGATGCTCCTGTACGACACACTGGCTCTTATAAACGTTGCCCACTTTTGTCACATTTATTTGTGGACACATTTTATGTCTTAACAGCCGTCAGCCTCTTTAAAAAGAAACTATCACAAAAGTAAAGTGCTTTTCCAAAAGTTTATGAAGTTAGTTTACCATTCTATGGAATTCCCATTTTATTTAAGTCAATAATGCATCTGTTTATCTCTGCATCTCCAGAAATGACTGCATGTTAGATGTTCTCACAGAGAAATCTCTGAGGAAACATAGAAACAGTGTCTCTTGTTTGAAATTACTCATGTTTTAACTAGTGGCATTAGGATTCTTAGTAATCACATTTATTGTTTCTTCAAAATTTTATTTTATGTTTTCTGTTCTTGACATCATTATCAATGAGAAGACTCTTTTCTCTCCGTCTTCTGACAGTATTTTTCCCAGCCCAGCTGGTGAACCCCAGCACCCTGCGAGCACATAAACCCCAGCAGCCCCTTTCAGCAGTGAGCAGCTAGTGAAGACAGAGACTTTTCTCCCTCAGCACTCCACAGAGACTTATGGGGATTTCATCTTTCCGGGAGAAATGAGACAGGAGACTGGGGCTGGCAGATGGTCATGAGCTGTTAACCAGATACCTAGGACACGTGCACAGAATGCAGACCCAGGATGGCTCTGCAGCGCTGTGCTGGGCCCGGTCAGAGAGCGTCGTCTTACGTCTGTCACGAATTCAAGCAGGCTTTTGGCAGGACAGCTCAGGTCTGATGTTAGAGTCTGCTCGCAGGCCCACGCTAACTGGGCAGAGCGAAGCAGTTTTCACCCTCAGTGAATGTGGATCTTCACTACCTTTTCCACAGGGCTTGCCCAGTTCTTCTTTGAGGACCCTGAAATCACCTCTTCAAAACACAAAGCTGGTAACACTGCTGCAAGGACCAGGGGTCTGTACCTGGAATATCTCCGAGGGCCAGAACCGCCAATAACCCACATTCAGTGAGGTAGAAGTCCACTCACACATGAGCCTATACTCCCGAACTAATGGAAAAGTGCCAGGCCCATTAAGGCCACACCAGCCAAGCAAAGTGGTACACACCTGTAATCCCAGGCCTCCAGGAGGCTGAGGCAGGAGGGTCGTAAGTTCAATCCTCGTCTTGGAAATTTAGTGACTTAGTGAGATCTTCACTCAAAAATTAAGGAGGAAGTGGGAACATAGCTCAACTGAAAGGTTCTGGATTCAATCTCCATACTGCAAAAAAAACAAAAACAAAAACCAAAAAACAAAAACAAAAACAATAACAACAAAAAAACCATCCCAAAACCAAAATATGCGTTGGGCTTGCGGTCTTGGAGAACTAAGGACCTGAAGAAATGAGGGATAGAGGAGAACGCGAGACTGCTTGTCGGTTACCAGGGCGACACCTGCTTCATCTCCAGGGTCCTCTGGTAGAAGCAGGGCTGGAATCATTGCCCCGGACGCCTTGAGGAGGAGGCCCCACGAGCGGACCGGACGTCGAGGACCGCAGATTCTTACAGGGAGACTCCCAGGTGAACCAAAGAGCATTCAAGTTGCCCTCAAGGCTGCAAGTCCTGATCATTTGCCCTCCTGGGACACAGGACAGCCACTGACTTCAGGGCACCCAAACAGGTGCTGTTGTTCTTTTTAGCCTGTGACTGCAGCACTGGATCTCACCACTAGAGGGCAGATGGTGCCCACTTTTCTTCAACAACTAGAAACAGTGACACCCGGAGGTCACCCAGGCCGACTCCCTGACTCCAGCTCACCTTGCACATACCTTCCCAGAACCCTCTGCAAGTCAGGAGCCGCGAAGAGAAATGAACGTGGGACTTTGAGGTGCCCTCATGCATTCATTCACTGACTTCCCAAAGCACTGGGATTGTGCAGGGCCCGTGTAGCTCTAGCTGCAGTGCAGAAATCACTGACTGGGCCTCTTCCTTCCACAAAGTCGGTCTGGGGAGAGATGGAGACAACAGGGCCCCCATCCTAGCACAGTATAAGCGCAAACTTTTGTTACCCCACAGTCTCTGTGGACCAGGATCCAGAAACAGCTCCACAGGGTTTTTCTGCCAGACCAGTGGTCTCAGCGGAAACTTTGCTGGTGGAGATTTGGTTTCTAATCTCATCTGTGTGTTCTTGGCCAGATTTGGTTTGTATCGTGGATGTCAGTTCTTTTCTGTCTGTTGACCAGAACCTACACAGTCTGCTCATATCTCAATCTTGGTTATTATTCTTAACATGCTCCATTGGTTAGAAAACAGTCACTAAGTCCAACCTACTCTTACAGGGAAGGGATCCCATGATGGTTTGTATACCAGGGAGCAGGGGTTACTGGGAACAACCACTCGGGCTGCCCCATGTATAGACTAACAACAAGCGCTAGGATTTGGTTCAGGGCAGATGTAACAGGAAGACATCCCGAGACTTGGTTCCACCGGAGGATGTCCGACTCTAAGGCATCTATCAGTCGATGGCATAACAGTATGAAGGTAAAAATTTTAACCCTCTCATGGCACAGGCCATGGAGGAACACCAAGAGCGGAAGTGATCTTCCCAAGATTGCGACTAAAAACCGAGTTGTAATTTTGAATTTTATTCAAGACTGTGTCCTAGACCTTTCAAGGTTTACCCACGTCTAAGTTTGTCTTAGCTACATGTGCAAACAAGCCCGTGGGTTTGGAAGGTGTTGCATGTGTTAAAGGTGCTGAAATGGTTCCCACTGAGCAGGTAGAGAGAGTGTGAAGACCCAGAGAGGCACAACGAAGTTCTGGGGGTCAAAGAACTGCGAAAAGAGATCAGCCCGAGCCCGACACTTTTCCAAGCGGGGGCCAGGCTGCCGCCAGGATTTCCCCAGGGGTTGTGGGTATGAGTCACGTGGCCTAACCATGTACAGTTATGAGTGTGGCGTGCGAGTGGAGGTGATGATTCAGAATCTCCAGGGGCCTTTAGAAGGTCTTCTCTTAAGGGAAATAACAGGTAACAGGACCCCCTGACTGACCCCTCTTCCTGCATTGTAAACTTTTACAGATTGAAATACTGGTAACCTGGCACCGCATTGTGGAGACAGCAGCCACCCAGTTTATTCAGCCAGATTAACTCAAGAGAGATGAGTTTTGTCATCTCTGTCTATATCCCACAAAATTTTGGATGCAGGAAACTATAAGATGGGAATTTCCTCCGCCTGCAGATATTCTTTCATGCCTCACACATCTGGCTGTTTGGGAGGGTGCACACAAGGCACTGGGCATCATAGACCAGGCCACCAAATCTGGGCAGCTCCTCTGGTCCAACTTGGGCAGTCATGTGCCCTCTCTATGATGTGTGTGTGTGCACATGTGCAATCGTGGGGCTGATTGTGTCCATCTTCCCTGTGAGCCCAGGAGCAGCCATCTTGCTTCAGGCCAGGGAACAGGTCTGCACATACACAGAGATGCACCTAACCTGGGCATCAGCATGCAGAATGGAAACTGCAAACACTCGGGCAACTCCATGCTATGTTCTAGTCTGGTTCCTGATCACAGTCTTTCTAGAGCTCCATGCAGGAGACTGAGGAGTAGCTGGTCAGTGGCCGTCACATGCCCTGCTGAGGGACAGGTACACCACAGGTGCACCACAGCTTGGACCTAGAGGTGGTTGGGGAAGACCTCCGTTTTTGTTTTGTTTTGTTTTGATTTTTGGAGGCAGGGTCTCACTATGTAGCGCAGGTTGACCTTGAACTCACCACGCAGTCCATGCTGGCCTTACGTTCGTGGTGATCCTCCCACCTCAGCCTCCTGAGTGCTGGCCACGCTTCACGTGGTCGACCCCCCTGGACCTGCTGTCAGCGCGTCCTTCTTAGGACATCCGCACGCCTGATCCCAGGAGCTGGGCCTCCTCTTCTTTCCCCCTCCTCTCTAGCTCTGCCTCCATTTAGGTATAAATTCCAAGTTCACGTGTGTGTAGAGCTAACTGAGAGAATTCTGTATTCTTTTCAGTTTACTTCACCTGCTGATTGTGGATGTTTTTGCGTGTCAATAGGATTCATGTATTTTAATTGTCCTTTTCATTCTCCCATATACAAAGGGGGTGCTGTGTTTCTGGAACATTCAGCCCACTGCCACGCTTCCTGGCAGCCTCTTGCTGGGGACTGTGGGGGCAGGGAGACCCGACTGTGACAAGTACTTGGGTCAGAAAGTGACGCTCTCAGGACGATCTCAGGTGGGACCGTTCATGATAGAAGGGAAAGGGACCAGCACTGAGGTCAGAGGGCCGCTGATGCTGCAGTGAGCAGAAGGCTGGTGGAAAACCGGGCGCTCACACTCACCCCAACACACACACAAGCAGAGAGCAGCTGAGCACTGTGGGCTGTGAGGAGAGCAGGTCCTCTGGCAGGGGAAGCCACAGATTGCACCCGGAAGAGACAGGGAGAAGAGCCCGAACTGGGCAGGTGCTGACTCAAACATCAGAAAGACCTAAGTGTTGTGAAGCCTTGGCCACCAGCCACCATCTGTGCTGGCAAAGGGGGTCCTTGCCGAGCACTGCGGCGGCACCAAACTGCGGAGGCACCAAACTGCGGGTGAGTTGGAGAGCAGGGAGCTCTTGAGACAGAGACAGACAGAGGACTGCGGTAGCAGGACCAAAAGCCACGCCTGGGGCAGTGGGCTCCTGGCCAGCTCCCAGGCTAGGAACGCCTGCAGGGGAAGACGCAGGCGTGGCCTCGGGATCGCCCCGCGGGGAGGTTGGAGGTGGTCCCTGGTGGAAGCCATCAGAGAGCAGTGTCAGGCAAACCATAGGCTTCAGATTCTTGGGAAATCTGAAGGCGGTCAGATCATGGGACCTTGTTGGAGGAGGCCGTGTCTGGGGTGCATCTTGAGGCCAGGAGGTGTGTCCAGGGGGACCTCAGCCCTCACTGCCTCAGACAGCTGAGTGGGGCCTAGCGGGGAAGCTGCTTAGTTCCTCACAGGGAAGCTTCCTCCCGGGTAAGGGAGTTGCATGGACGCGGGGTCAGTGCTGTCCTGTCATGCAAAGGTTTCTCTGTTTCCTTAACTCTTTGTTTTTCTAGAGATTTTTAGATTTTTTTCCCCCAGTTTTTTGCTTCCTTATTTGTATTGCTTTTTATTTTACCTTATTTTATTGTTCAAGGTTTTCTCCTTTGTCCTGGTCTCTCTCTTAGTCTTTCTTCTCTTGAAGCTTTTACTTTCTTTCCTCCTTATTCTTTTTTATTCTCATTTTTCTTGCTACATTATCTTCCCTGTCTTTCACTCTCTCTTTAATATGGCATATAAATAAGTACAGAGAGAGAGAGGGAGAGAGAGAGGAGAGAGGAGAGAGGGCCAAAAAATGTATGCACACTTCAGCAGTTCACCATATTAACAAATGTCTGGAAGTTAATGGCCACCACTTTGAGTACCTCTTCTAACTGTAGAGGCCAAAGGTAAATTGTATAACTTGTATTATTATTATGATTTCTCTATAAATCTCTGTATAAATTTAGTATTAAAATATTTATACAAGCTTTTGTTTTCCTGATGCGTACATTGTTTTGGTGGAATCCATGTAGGAAAGAACAAAAAAATCAAGGTGCATCTCAGGGTAACCTTTAACAAATCTGTACTCAGAGAGTTCAAACAAAACTAACTACAAATAGTCAGGTCCTGACAGTCTCATAGCTTCCCTTAATCTTTAATAATACTTCCTCCTCTCTGCATCTTTCTACTACCCCATAAATATTCTTTAAAACCCCCTCAACCTCAGCCCTTTAGGGAAGTTACAAAAATAATTCCAACAAGGTACAACTTCCCGTCTACTTTTTGCCTATGGATATTTTTCTTACCGCAGTCTCTTCTTATTGATTTATTCCCTTCCTTTTCCACTTCTTCTTCACCCCACCCTCCACGTTCCAGACTAACTGCAAACATCGATGTAATGTGGTCTCTGAGGGTCATTGATAAAAGGGTGAAGTTATCAAAGCAAGTTTTAATGTTCATTATTGGCACATGGTTTGATCTATTGATTACGTTATAACTGTTAGAAATTATCTCCTTACCACACAGTGACTGAGTCAAATCAATTATACTGAATAGGGTTGAAGTAGTAGGTAAAAAAAACCAAGATCAAATCGCTGTACAAAAGAAGCTAACTAAAGAGATCTTCATACAAACAATACGGTCTCTTCGCTCTGTTTTACCTTAAACGTCAGCGCATGTGCATGTGGGCACACACACACATGATGACACACAGGAACACACAAATAGACACATGAAAGAACAAGGAAACAAAATGCTTCCAAAAACTCCCAGATTCTCCAAAACAGATTCACGGGACACTGTCAGAGAGGAAACTAAGCAACTAATGGCTGAATTGCACAAAATTATGAAAGAGGAAAGAAAGGAACTTGTCTAGCCTGAAGATAGCATAGTGAAACAGATAGTGGAATTAACAAAAAAACTGATAAATACATTGCAAAGAAGAAGCAGGTAAAAAAAAAAAAAAGAATGAAGAACTAACCAAAGCCACTTAGAACATAAACCACAAATTTACCAAAGAAATAAAAGTCCATAAAAAGTTACCAAATAGAAACTAGAGATAAAGCATTTGATTGACTTTTGAGCAGCAGAAGTGATAAATGTGAGGCAAGAAGTCAGAAGTGGAAGGTAACAAGGACACATAAGACCACATTCTCAGAAATAGCTTAAAAATAATAAGAGATCAAGGAAAATTGATACAACCATTGCTAGATGATGCAAAGAAGGTGAATCTAACAAAAAATGGAGTTAGAAAAAGTAAAAAAAGGAAGTTAATGGAATAAAAAGCTATTTACAGAGATCATAGCAGAAAGTTTCCCAGAGGAAAGAACTCACAATACAGGTAAGTGAAGAATACAGATCTCCAAATAACTGTAACAAGAAAAGATACTCCATACAGCATAATATTCAGAATCCCAGTTGTCCAGAACAGAATGTGAAAAGCTTAGAGAGAAAAGTAACAAATCACTTATAAAGATAAATCCACTAGGATTACAGCAGACTTCTACATAAAAACCTTTTAAAGCCCCAAATCCCAAAAAGTCTGATAGAATTAATGCATCAAGGAAAGTGAACAGTTGAACAAAAGAGAAAAAATATAAAGGAATCAAACACCCCCCAAAATGACAGGAATAAGTCAGTATCTTCCAGTAATAACTTTTAATGTAAATGTCTTCAATTTCCCAATTAAAATACTCAAATTAGCAAACTAGATCAAAATCCAAAATCTAATAGTTTGCTGCACACAAGACACACATCTAATTGAGAAAGGCATTCACAGAAAAAAATCAAAGGATAAAGAACAGTATTTCATGCATCAGAACCCCAAAAGCAAACAAGGGCAACAATTTTATTCTCAGATAATGTGGGCTTTTAGTTAAAACTGATCAGAAGTGAAGACAGTCATTATGTATTAGTTAAGGGGATAATTTAACAAGAAGGGGTAACAATTATAAATACATACACACTGAATAACAATGAATATAATTTCATAAAACAAACCCTACTAGACATAAAAGACCAAATAAACACCAACACAATCATAGTGGTAGATATTAACAACCCACTTTCACATATAGATTGATCAACTAGATTAAAAAAACACCAATAAAGTATAAGAGTTGAAGCCAACCATCAAACAAACAGACTTAATATACTTCTGTGGAGTATTCCACCTTACTGCAACAGAATGCACAATCTTTTCAGGAGCACATGGAACTTTTAACAAACAGACCACACACTAGCTCATAAAGCTTGATTTAATAAATGCAAACAAATGAAAATGATCCAATATGCTATCAGATCTTAAAGCACTGAAAATGGTGATCGATGACAAAAAAAACCCACAGAAATTTTACAAACACCTAGACATTAAATAACAATACTAAATACAGAAAAAAATTAGAGATGAAAATGCACAATTCCTATGAACAAACAATAATGCCAGAACAGTACATTAGAACCTATGGGGCACAATAAAAACAGTCCAGAGACAGAAAATTATTGCTGTGAATGCCCACATTAGAAAAACATAACAGGCTCGAATGAATTACCTAGTGAAGTACCTCAAATTTCTAGAAAAACAACAGTGAAAATCCAAACTTAGTATGAGGAAAGAAATAAAAAAGATCAGAGCAGAAATTAATGAAACTGAGAGGAAATACAAAGAATCCATACACCAAAGAGATTGTTCAATAAAAGAATAAGTAGAAAAATCCTTAGCTAACTTTCTAAGAAGGGAAGAAAAGACCCACATGATACAATTAAAAAGATGGAAAGATTCCCATCAAACTTAGGAACAAGACGAGGATGTCCAACGTCACCATTTCTGTGCAGTATAGTACTCAATACGTTATCCAGAGCAGTTTGATAAGAGAAAAAAATAAAAGGGATGTGTATAGAAAAGGAAGAAGTCAAACTACTATTATTTGAGGTGACACCATCCTTTAAAGACTCAAAAAATTTCACTGAAAGATTCCCAGAACTAATAAATTCAACGATGTGGCAGGATATAAAATCAGAACCAATACACCAATAATGAATTCACCAAGAAAGAAATCAAGAAAAATACCATTGGCAATTGCTTCAAGAGAAAAATAAAGTTTAGGGATTAATCTGATAAAAGAAGTGAAAGATCCCTAAGAAAAAAATACAGTACCCTGAAAGAAGAGATCAAAGAGGACATTAGAAAATTGAAAGATTGCCCTTGCTCCTAGAAAGGCAGAACCAATATTGCCAAAATGGTCACATTGCAAAACATAATATATAGATTTGATCAAATCTCAATCAAAATACTAGCAGTATTTCTTAGAGAACTAGGAAAAAAATTGTAAGATTTATATGGATCCAGTAGAGTCCCAGAATAGTACAAACGGTCTTGGCCAAGAAAAGTAAAGCAAGAAGCATCCCAAGCTCAGATTTTAAGTTACATTACATAGCTACGAAGTTACAGTCAGCAAAGCAGCATGGAAGCCGTACCAAAAAAGAAAGAAAAAAAAATTCAGGGGCAGCCACAGGAACTCAAAGCCATCTGATTTTGGACAACAATACTCTAGGATGAAATCATTTACTCCAAATTACTGGAAATTGTCGTTTTATTCTTTTGACACTCTCGTTACAGTTAGTGCGTTCTGCGTGGAAACATGAAATTTCTGTTTTCATAGCAATGAAAACCCAGTTTTCCACTTACCATAAATTCCAATCCTTAAGTGTTCAATTATAAAAGCAAACACATATATATAATTACATCATAAACTGCATGCCACTTTATGAGAATTATCTGACATATGAGCTTTTAGTTTCCGTTTTACAGTTCAGGAATTCTTAGGAAGGGTAAAGTTGAATATTTCTAAAATTTACCGTGTGACTAACCCTGTGCCTCAGTGTCAGAGTCATCTACGCATTTTTGATCTTATTATCACTGGTGGTTTTTCAGTGCTGGGCCTTAAACCCAGGAGGCCTCACCCTGGCCAGGCAAATGCTCTGTTGCTGAGCTGTACTTCCGATCCTAGTTTACGTCTCTGTAATGCTTCACACATTTTCTACTTGCAGGCACTTGGAATAAGAATGATCTCACCCTAAACTGTCGTTGAATTCCTGGGGAAAGTCTTTCTTTGTACCATTACAGGTTCTTTAATCTCACCATAAAGTCCACAGATGTGGCTCTGCAGCACCCAGCTATTTCTATTCCTTGGCCCTGCTCTGAACGAGTCCCACAGACAACGGCTGCGTTAGAATTGAAGCCTTTCCTCAGTGAGGTTGCATGCAAAGCTGCCTTCTGTTTCTGGGCTCACAGAGTGGGCAGGTCGTGTTCCCCGGCACCAGCTGCCTCTCACAGATCTGCCCGTGTGTCAGAGCAGCGCCAGGAGGTCCAAAAGGACAGAGCTTCTTAGTGCGCTGGGGCCCCCCAGCACCCTGGGCTGGGTTCTCAGTGTGCTAACAAGTGTCACACCCATTCGCAGGAAACAGAAGTGGGGTGGTGAAAGCAACACGATGGAAAGCGTCTTGGATGCTCTTTCTCTGCGGTTAACAAAGGAATTGTAGGATCACTGCTTGTAGCACTGATGACGTTCTATGATGTTCCGTGTTTTACGTTTTTAGCCAGTTTTTAGCCGGTACAGCGTAAGCAGCGAGCCCAATGCACTGGTAGCACCCAGGCTTCTGCGAGGTTCTTTCCAGGCCAGGGTTGCCCAAAGCACCTTTCTCCTCCTGAGCCCTTTGTGTCAGGAGGAGGTTCTTTCCAGGCCAGGGTTGCCTAAAGCACCTTTCTCCTCCTGAGCCCTTTGTGTCAGTTCATACCTTCTCCTACCTCCTTTCATGGCTTTTGATCATTTTTCATGCTGTGACTTGGTGGAAAGTAAACACCTCTGCACTAATCACCGCTTGTTTTCCCACAGGGCCCCCTTCTTTTCATAGGGCACACCTTGGCATGCACAGGTTCAGCTCTGCCTGCTGCGAAGGCATAGAGAGCACCTTCAGATGCTCCAACACTTAACAAGGCTTATTTCTGTGTGTGCAATCATTTATTTATTCATTGCAGGAGTTACACACTTCCAGGAGCAGTCACCTAACACAAGGATGTAAACCACAGGATGAGATTCTAGAATTTACTCTGTGATGGGCTGACGGCGACAGACTAAGGGGTTACAAGGTGTTCTCACCAGTTTTAGTTCATCACATATTTTATGGAGAAGCAGTGAAGCTAAAAATTTGTTAAAGTAGGTCCTCGAATAATTTAGAGATAATGCAAAGCTTTGTTTTGGGGATGGTCCTTAGGGTTCACTTTGGAGCTAATTGAAAGGCACTGAGGTTTCAACTATGCATGTGGGTCATGTGTCTGTCATAGTGTTCACCTGGCCCTGGTGGGAGGGTCAGCTAGACATTTCAGTGTGACAGAAACAATTTAGGAGGTAACTTTCAACAATTAAAACTATGATGACCACACAGGCAAACACTTGCTATAATGTTTACTTATGTCTGAATTAATTGGCAAACACAGTAGCCTGTATGCAGAAATAAAGGAATGCAAAGAACGGGCTCTGAGATATTTATCATAAATTTAAACACATGTACAAATGGAGGGAAACATATTTCACTGCAGTGGGGTAGGGTAGACAGTTGGCTTTCTTATGTCTTATAAGACACTGCGACTGTCCATACTTGACTACAGTGTACTGTGGCTTGGGAAAGACTAGAAAGGCAGTGTGGGCTAGAATCATAACACCCGGGGTGGTGTCCTGAGAAAGAACCAGGTTTCACGTGTGTTCAGAGATGAAAACTAAAGGGGAAAGTATCGTTTCCTTAAAAAGAAGATACAGCAATTAAGTGACAAGTTTCCTACCATAATCAACTCTGAGCCCAGGTCTAACAAGGACCAAGTTAAAACCAATGGCAGCACAAAGGGCTCCTACCTAAAAACTGGGGGTCTATGGGAAGGACTGGGGCTCCTACCTAAAAGCTGAGGGTCTGGACCACATGAGTACTCTGGTGTCTTGCTGGAGAATCAAGCTAGCCCACCAAATCCCATGACTAGGAAGAAGGACTCACCAGACCTCATGAGGCATAGAAGGCTGATTACTCTGCTGTGTGGGAGCCAAGGTGCAGTCTTCATGATCTAGGGGGACACCAGCTGGGAGCGTGCTGTGCCCAGCACCCGAGCTCATCCACACTTGATCACCCAGCTGCCGCCCTTGTAGTCACATACTGAGCTGCCATTCACACTGTAATGCGTTGTGCTTACACACAGCATGTGTGTGATTACTGTTTGTGTGCACACCTAGGTAGAAGACATATTTTTCATTAGCTTCATGTAATTGAAGAATTAGAATAGATATTTGGGAAGGTGGTAAAAAGTCTTGGGAGACTTTGCGTAGCCTTGGGTCTGGGCCACATTTGGGTGGGACTCTTGCCTATCAGGTGTAGAAGAGCACTTGGAAAGTTGTCTTTGAAAGATGGAATTCTCAGAGGGAAACAGAGCTGAATGGCAGTTCAATGCAGAACAGACAGATTTTACTCCACACTATTGACAGAAAGGAGAGAGATCCTGGCGTGAACTGAGCTCAAGGGTGTACACACAAAAATGAAATTTATACCCAGCAAGCAACATGGGAGGTCAGTGGGTGGACAACTAATAAGTGGAGACTTCAAGTTCTGCGTGTTCTCTAGGTGGGTCCAACAGGATTCTTAGCAACTCTAGGCCAAGGGTTTAGATATGAAGAATGGAATAACTTCACTATACTTTATGAGCATATTACTGAGATAAATTAACGAGATTTTTGCCAAAACTAGTCTATGAATGCCTGAAACAGAGATCAAGGAGAAGTTCTAGTCAAAACGAAGGCTCAGAGGGGCCTGATGCTTGACAGAGGAGAGTTCATCAATCCTTCTCTTTTTATTTTGTTTTAGGAAAGTAGAAGAATTTTTATTTTCTCTTAAAAACATA